>JAHRHZ010000279.1:2231560-2254287 GCA_024137785.1 Ginglymostoma cirratum | reverse complement strand
ATGGACATGTCGTCTGAGGACTGGGAGGGGGAGTTGAAATGGTTCGCGACTGGGAGGTGCAGTTGTTTGTTGCGAACTGAGCGCAGGTGTTCTGCAAAGCGGTCCCCAAGCCTCCGCTTGGTTTCCCTAATGTAGAGGAAGCCACAACGGGTACAGCGGATGCAGTATACCACATTGGCAGATGTGCAGGTGAACATCTGCCTGATGTGGAAAGTCTTCTTGGGGCCTGGGATTGGGGTCAATTCCTCCCACTTCCTACAGACAAAGGGGGTGGCCATGGGTACCCGCATGGGCCCAAGCTATGCCTGCCTCTTTGTAGGTTACGTGGAACAATCCCTCTTCCGTACCTACACTGGCCCTAAACCCCACCTCTTCCTCTGTTACATTGATGACTGTATCGGCGCTGCCTCATGCTCCCATGAGCAGCTCCCACTTCACCAACACCTTCCACCCCAACCTGAAGTTCACCTGGACCATCTCCAACACTTCTCTCTCCTTCCTGGACCTCTCTGTCTCCATCGCGGGTAACCACCTAGAAACCGATGTCCATTTGAAACCCACTGACTCCCACAGCTACCTGGAATACACCTCCTCCCACCCACCTTCCTGCAAAAATGCCATCCCCTATTCCCAATTCCTTCGCTTCCGCCGCATCTGCTCCCAGGATGAGACATTCCACTCCCGCACATCTCAGATGTCCTCATTCTTCAAGGACCGCAACTTCCCCCCCACAGTGGTCGAGAACGCCCTCGACCGTGTGTCCCGCGTTTCACGGAACTCATCCCTCACACCCCGTCCCCGCAATAATAACCAAAAAAGAATCCCCCTCGTCCTCACGTGCCACCCCACCAACCTCCGGATCCAACGCATCATCCTCCGACACTTCCGCCATCTGCAATCTGACCCCACCACCAAAGACATTTTTCCCTCCCCACCCTTATATGCTTTCCGGAGGGACCACTCCCTCCGCAACTCCCTTGTCCGCTGCACACTCTCCTCCAGCCCCACCACACCTGGCAATTTCCCCTGCAACCGCAGGAAGTGCTACACCTGCCCCCACACCTCCTCCCTCACCCCAGTCCCAGGCCCCAAGAAGACTTTCTGCATCAGGCAGATGTTCACCTGCACATCTGCCAATGTGGTATCCTGCATCCGCTGTACCTGTCGTGGCTTCCTCTACATTGGGGAAACCAAGCGGACGCTTGGGGTCCACTTTGCAGAACACCTGCGCTCAGTTCGCAACAAACAATTGCACCTCCCAGTCGCGAACTATTTCAACTCCCCCTCCCATTCATCAGACGACATGTCCATCCTGGGCCTCCTGCAACGCCACAGTGATGCCACCCGAAGGCTGCAGGAACAGCAAATCATATTCAGCCTGGGAACCCTGCCGCTCAATGGTATCAATGTGGATTTCACAAGCTTCAAAATCTCCCCTCCCCCAACCACATCCCAAAACCAGCCCAGCTCATCTCCGCCTCCCTAACCTGTCCTTCCTCTCACCTATCCCCACCCCCATCTACTATCTACTAACCTCATCCCGCCCCCTTGACCTGTCCGTCCTCCCTGGACTGACCTATCTCCTCCCTACCTCCCCACCTACACTCACCTTTACTGGCTCCATCCCTGCCCTTTTGACTTGTCTGCCTCCTCTCCACCTATCCTCTCCTCTATCCATCTTCTATCCGCCTCCCCCTCTCTCCCTATTTATTTCAGAACCCTCTTCCCCTCCCCCATTTCTGATGAAGGGTCTGGGCCCGAAATGTCAAGCTTTCCTGCTCCTATGATGCTGCTTGGCCTGCTCTGTTCATCAGCCCCACACCTTGTTATCTCGGATTCTCCAGCATCTGCAGTACCTTTTATCTCTGATACCTGGAAAGGGACTCTGGCAGAGGCATGGTGTGGGCTGGTAAACGCAGAGCAGGACTGTGGTGGAGGCATGGCGAAGCCTGGACAACCCTGTGTGGGACTGCGGCAGGGGAAAGGAAAGTTGCACTCTCTTATGTTATCTTTTCTTTCTTATCTTATTCTAAGTTAATGTGAATGGTACCATGTATGTATGTCAAAGGTACACACTTTTCATTGCATTTTTACATTGAATACACGTGACAATTAATGATTCAATTCAATTCAGTGCATGTGAGACAAAATCTGTTTTCCGAATTTACCTTTTGCTGAGAGTGTGTTTATGGGATGTTACTATGTTGGAACAGTTACTTAGTAATAGTTACTGTATCTATTATTCTGGTAAGTTTTCTAACAGAGTTAAGTAATTCCAAGTTCTTTTTTCATTTGCTGTATTTTGACTACAGTGTATGAATAAATTGCATTTTCTTAACGTCAAATAGTTTGACCAATTAAATTGGATCTGGAACACAGCACCTGGCAGTTACCTTTAAAGTAAGAAAATGTTAGTGTCTAGGCTACCTTCTTAAAATATTTTGAAGGGGCCTGGTCTGATCCGTAACACAACTCGTTCCATACATGCAGCACCCCCTGTGTGAAAAAGGTGCTCCTCAGGTCCTTTTAAAATCTTTCCCCTCTTAACTTAAATCCATGTCCTCTAGTTTTGGACTCATTTTCTTTGGAAAAAGACCTTAGATATGAAAACAATCTCATGATTTTATAAACCTCTGTAAGGTCACCCCTCGGCCTCTGACACATCAGAGAAAAAGTGCCCAGCCTGTTCCGGCTCTCCTTAAAACATAAACTCTCCAGTTCCAGCAACACCCTTATAAAATTTTCTGCACTGTTTCTAATCCAACAACACCATTCCGATAGCAGAGTAACCAGAATTGTACACTGTTCTCCAAATGTAACCTTACCAATGTCTTATACAGTTATAACAGTGACACCCCAACTCCTATACTCAAGTTCTAACCAATGAAGGCAAGTGAGTCAAATTTCTACTTCACCATCCTGTCTATATGCAATGCCACTTTCAAGGAACTATAAACCTGCACCACTAAGTCCATCTGCTCAACAACACTCCACAGGGCCCTACCATTAACTCTGTGAGTCCTGTCTTGGTTTGCCTCACCAAAATGGAATACCTCGCATTTGTCTTAATTAAACTCCATCTGCCACTTCCTCGGCCCATTGTCACATCTGATCAAGGTCTTTTTGTACTCATAGATAACCTTCTTCACTGTCCACCATACTACCAATTTTGTTGTCATTGCAAACTTACTAATCATACTTCCTATATTCTCATCCAAATCGTTAATATAAATTATAAACAACAACAGACCCAGAAACGATCCTTGCGGCTCACCACTGGTAACAGACGTCCGGTCCTAATACCAAAACTCTACCACTTCCTTCTGTTTCCATTGAGCCAATTTTGTATCCAATTGGCTATCTCTCCCTTAATCCCATGTGATTTATCCTTACTAACCAGTCTACCATGCAAGACCTTGTCAAAGGCCTTGCTCAAGGTCATGTAGACAATATCTACCACTCTTGGTAAGTTCTTCAAAACACTTAATCAAAAGTTTGGGAGACATGATCTCTCAGACAAAAAGCCATACTGACTATCCCTAATCAGTCTTTCCCTTTCCAAATACAAGTAAATCCTATCTCTCACAATCCCCTGCAACAACTTACCTTCCACTGACGCCAGGCTCACCAGTCTATAGCTCCCTGGCTTTTCCTTATTGCCTTTCTTAAACAATTGCATAGCATTAACCATCCTCCGGTCTTCCAGCACTTCACTCACGGCGTCAATGATACAAATATCTCTGCAAGGGGCCCCACAATCACATGTCTAGCTCCCCACAATGTCCTGGGATACATGAGAACTTGAAATGTCACAACATTCAAGGCTATTGCCCAAATGCAGGAAAGTCAGGTGTTGATTTAGAGTAGTTTTTGTTGCTGCGGACTTTATGGGCCAAAGAACCTCTTCTGTACAATATGATTATATGATTCTGTGAGGGAAAAATTAGAGTATGTGAGAAAGTTAGCCAAAAATATACAAACAGACAATGAAGTTTATTCAGATATTTCAGAAAGAAGAGTTAACAATGCAAATGTTGGTCCTGTAGAAAATAAATCTCGAAAATTGGTAATGAAGGATACGAGGTGGCAGATGTATTGAGCAGATATTTTGGTGGATCTTCACTATAGAGGATATAATAATATTTTAGAAAAATGTTCCAAATCAGGAATTGAAAGGAAGGGAGAAACCCAAGAAAATTGCAATTACCGGAGAAGTGGCACTGAGTACATTATTGAAACTACAAGTTGACAAGTTCCTAGCCCCTGATGGATTTAATCGTTGGGTCTTAAAAGAAGTAACTAGTGAGATAGTTAGCTGTCAATTTACCAAAATTCAATATATTTAGTGAAAATTCCTTTAGGTTGGAAAATAGCTGTTGTAATCTCTTTATCCAAAATGGGAAGGAAGCTGGAAGCTGGAAACCACAGGCCAATCAGCTTAACTTTTGTCACACGGACATAAGTTCAAGGTAATCAGGCAGCATAAACATGGCTTTATCAAAGGGAAGTCGTGTTTAATTAACTTATTGGAGCTCTTTGGTGAAGCATCTTGTGCTGGGGTTTAAGGAAAATCAATACAATACAATACAACACAAGAACAAGCCCATTTCCCACCAAACCTGTGCCAATTCCTAATCCTTATTTAGATCCGCTACTTACTGCCCATGCACGATTTCTGTTCCTCTGTTCCCTCCCGTTTATGTGTCTGTCAAGATACACATTAATGCTGACGTGCCTGTTTCCACCACCTCCACTAGCAGTGTGATCTAGACACCCACCATCCTCTGTGTGAAAAATTTTCTGCACACTTCTCCCCTAAACCCTTGCCCCGCTCACCTTGAATCTGTGTTCTCTTGTAGTTGACCTTTCCATCCTATGAAAAAGCTCTGACTATCCACCCGATCTATGCCTGTCATAATTTTGTAGACCTCTATCAGGTTGCCTCTCAGCTTCCGTCTTTCCAGTGATAAGTAGATGAATTATATTTTAGATTTCTGGTATGCATTTAATAAAGTCACAGCATAAGTTATTGTGGAAAATAAAACCCATGGTATTGAGGTAATATTTGGCACAAATAGAAGAATGGCTGGCTAACAGAAAGCAGAAAGTTGGAAGAAATGGGTCTTTTTAAGGTTGGCAGGATGTCACAGGTGATACGTCACATGGGTCGGTGCTGGGGTCTGAACTCTCCGATTAATAAAAATGCTTTTGATGAAGGGACCAATGGAATGGAATCTAAATTTGCTGATGTCACAAGGATAGGTAGGAAACTAAGTGGTAAAGAAGACCGAGGAGCCTAAAAATTGATCTGTCTGGGTTGTTAGTGGGCAAAAATCTGGTAAATGGAGTGTAATGTGGAAAAATGTAAAATTGTTCATTTCGGCAGAAGACATATAAAAAGAAGCAAAAATACAAATGGTGACATGTTGCAGAGCTCCGAGATACAGAAAGATTTGGGTACCCTAATGCATTAATCAGAAAAGTTTAGATTGCAGGAACAACAATTAATCAAGAAAACTTGGAGATTGTAATGTTTTATTGCAAGGGGAATTGAATGCAAGAGTAAGGAGTTATGAATCGGTTATACAGAACTTTGGTAAGACCACATCTGGAGTATCGTGTACAGTGCTTGTTACCTTACTTAAAGAATGATGTTAACACATTGAAAGCAGTTTATATCATGATGTTTTTATTCATTCGTGGGATGTGGGTGTCACTGACTGGCCAGCATTTATTATCCGTCCCTAGTTGCCCTTGAAATGGTATTGAGCTCCCTTTGTGAACTACTGCCATCCGCATGTTGTAGAAAGACCCACAATGCCTTAGGGCAATTATTCTCGGATTTAGATCCAGGGACCACAATATATTTCCAGGTCAGGATAGTGAGTACCCTGGAGGGGAACTTGCAGTTGGTGGTGTTGCCCTGTATTTTCTACCCTTGTCCTTCTAGATGGAAGCGATTGTGGGTTTGGAAGGTGAACTTCTGCATCTTGTAGAAAGTACACACTGCTGCTGCTGAGCATTGTTGATGGAGACAGTGGATGCTTGTGGATGTGATGCCAATCAAGTGGGCTGCTATTCCTGGATGGAGTCAAGCTTCTTGAGAGTTATTGAAGCTGTACCAATCCAGGCGAGTAAGCAGTATTACATCACACTCCTGACCTTTACCTTGTAGATGATGGACAGACTTTGGGGAGTCAGGAGGTGAGTCACTCACTGCAGTCTTCTTAGCCTCTGACCTGCTGTTGTAGCCACTGTGTTCCTGTGGTAAGTTCATTTCTAGTCAATGGTAACTTCCAGGATGTTAATAGTAAGTGAATTCGGTGATGGTAACACCGTTGAATGTCAGGGGGCTGTGGATTAGATTGTCTCTTATTGGAGATGGTTATTGCCTGGCATTTGTGTGACACAAATGTTCCTTGCCATACGTCAGCCCAAGTCTGGATATGCCCCAAATCTCGTTGCATTTGAACATGAACTGCTTCAGTGTCTGAGGAGTTGCAGTTGGTGCTGAGCATTGTGCAATCATCGATGAACATTCCCATTTCCAACCTTATGATGGAGGGAAGGTCATTGATGAAACAGCTGAAGATGATTTGGTCTAGGACACTATGCTGAGAAACTCCTGTAGAGACGTCCTGGAGCTAAGATGGCTAGTCGCAACAACCGTCTTCCTGTATGCCAGGGTTGTTTCTGCCATTATCTTTTCCAATGTGTATATTGATGCCAGGTGGCCTATGAGGTTCCATTTCTTCTTTAAAACTTTGCAGTAATTTATACAGCTGAGTGACTTGCTGGGCCATTTCAGAGGGCAGTTAAGCGTCAACCACATTGCTGTGGGTCTGGAGTCACATATAGGCCAGGTCTGGTGAGGATGGCAGATTACCCTCCCTGAGCCATGTGTGTCTTTCCATCAATGGTTTCATGATCATCAGTAGATTCTCAATTCCAGATATTTTTATTGAATTCAAATTCCACCATCGAGCCTGGATCCCCAGAACATTTGCTGAGTCTCTGGATTAAGAGTCCAGCGATAAAAGCACTAGATCATCATCTTCCCTTCACTAGACTAATATCTGAAATGAGCAGTTTACCTTATGAGAAAAGGTGAGACAGGTGATCTAATTGAAACATACAAGATCCTGAGGGGACTTGACCAGATGGATGTGGAAAGGATGCTTGCTCTTGTAGGCGAGTCCAGAATTAGGGGTTATAGTTTAAATATAAGGTGTTGTCCATTTATGTCAGAGATGAGAAAAAAATTCTTTTGAGGGTCATGAGTCTTTGAAATTCCCATTCTCAAAAGGCAGAATCTGCAGCAAAATGCAGAATCTTTAAATATTTTGGGGCAGAGGTAGATGGATTCTTGATTACCATTGAGATGAATATGCAAAAATATAGAGTTGAGGTTAAAATCAGATCAGCATTAACTCATTGAATGGTGGAGCAGGCCAGAAGAGATGAATAGCCTGCTCTTTTTCCTTGTTCATATGTTTGTGTGCTCCAAGGGAACCAGCCACATGCACCCCATATCCATGGACATTGGCAAATGAAATGAGCCAGCTGCTAACAACCCTTATTGCACTCCTCCAATCCACTCACAGGATGTTTTGACACTTCCTAGCTGCAACTTGGGCTGCATTGTCAACTATCATTGTCATGCTGCAGCAAAGGCATTTTGCGTTCATAGCCATGCACTCACCTCAGGGATAGAATCAGGATACATCTTCAGACTCTTCACTTACTCTCATATCACTCAAAGGAGATGATGGCCTAGTGGAATTATTGCTGGACGGATAACCCAGCGACTCAGATAATATTCTGGGGACCCAAGTTCAAATCTTGTCATGGCAGAATTTGAATTCAATAATTACTTGAAATGAAAGAGTCTAATGATGACTATGAATCCATTGTCAATTTTCAGGAAAAAAAATCTCACCAGGTTCACTAATGTTCTTTGGGGAAGGAAACTGCTGTCCTTTCCCAGTCTCTCCTACACGTGACTTCAAATCCACAGCAATGTGGTTGACTCTTAACTGCCTTCTGGGCAATTAGCAATGGGCAATAAATGCTGCCTGGCCAGCAATGTCCTCATCCTGTAAATGAACAAAGGAAAAAAAAGACTCACTTGCTCCAAACCTATTTGGCTGTGTGCAGCAGCCCCATCTTGTATTGCCTTTCCTTGACTTGACTTTTTGTGCTTTGTCTCATCAGACAGAGATACCAGGCTCAAATTACTGCTGTCTTGCTATGCAGTTTGGTATAAAGAAAACCTATGAACCCGACCATAGTTGTCTGCAGGTCCATGTCAAGTCAGGGTAATAGCCTTCACTCATGGGTTCACAGCACAGTAAGTCAAAGGAAGCCTCGGATACAGGACCGGGCCCTGCTCGGGGCTATCAAGGTGTGGGGCTGGATGAACACAGCAGGCCAAGCAGCGTCATAGGAGCAGGAAAGCTTGACATCTCGGGCCTAGACCCTTCATCAGAATTCTTGAAACCCTAGAGAAAGAGACTCCTATAACATCCATAGTGAGTGGCAAATAACACTTTTTCCATGTGTATCTGGATTGACTTAATTTGTAACCTTATAAGCAGAATTGAATGCTGTGTAGTCATTTCATGGAATAGATATAAGCATTTTTTCTAAAATTGTTCAAATTTAAGATGAAAATTCATTTACATTTACAGATCACAGAAATGGTTGAAACATCAAAGACATTTTCTGCATTGAAGAATTCTACAATTGAAGGAATTGAGATACTCGCAATAAAATACCAGAATATCTACTTAAATCTCAAAAAAAGCAATTATGACATTTTGGATCCTCGAAAGAAAGAATTTAATTCAGAATATGCCCTATTCATGAAGCAAATATTTGATTTAGAGGTAACAGCTAGTTAGTGAAAATGTATTCTGACGGTTACAGAAGAGAGAGGGGATGTGGTTGCATTTTTAGTAATGCTTGGTAATGATACTGGCGTTTTGTTTTTATTTAAAGATTCTGATCAATGGTCTGGGGTCATGAGCTGAAATTGCTTCATGGCAGCTGGGATTTTTTTATGTCAACTCATTTGAATTGAAAATGACAGTCTTAATGGTAATAAAACCAGTAGATTGTGTTGCCCAGTTGCCGTCCTTGACAGCTATTGGCTTGGCACAAAGAGGACAAGAGTCAAATCTGTATCAACTACCCACCAACTTTATTAGTTTTGTTAAAACAGCCGTACAATTCATACTGTTAAAGAAAAGGTTAACAGCAGGCATGCAGTACATACAAGGCTAAATTCCAAGCACACATCCATTAAATTTTCTAAATGATGTTCCCTGAACAGTCATCGAAAATAAAAGCTAATGCATCAAGAATAGAAGCTCACCCTTGCCAGGCAATTTCTCCAAGTCTTGTGGTCGTCTCCACCCTTCCAAGTGTGGTGTCGAGGACTTTGTGAATGTTGCTGCCTGGGGTTTTTTGATGGCACACCGAAATCCTTCATTTTTTATCCTTTCCTTTTATCTTCCCAAACTGTGGTACCTTGTACTTGTTGGGTCTTAGCTCATCTGAGGAACTGGTGTCTTTCCACTATAGGCTCGCTCCAAGGACACCTTTAGGATTACCTCATTACTCTTCTTCCAAATAAGGACTTGCATTTTATGTTATCCTCAAAGCTGATCGAGTTCGAGCGAGCCCAAGCTAGCAGCTGGGGCTTGGCTAACTTCACAAGCTTGCTGTTTTTATGTGTGAGCAGCCCCTGGCCAACATCTCCCCCCTCTTGACCCAAATCTTGATACATATCTTTGGATCATCATTTTCCCTTCATTCTGCTAACCGCTTATAGGCTCGCCGTCAACCCCAGCGGGTGTGTTACATCTGTGTTATGATATATATGAAACATTTAGTTACTTAATTAAAAAAATGTCCAACTACTTAATTCACACAATCCCTTTATAATAACAATCGTCCCTTCTGTTTTGATGAAGCTTTAACTTCTAAATTTCATTTAATTTCATTTAGAACAAAGAACAAAGTACAGTATAGCAGAAGAACAGGCCCTTCAACCCTCCAAGCCTGCGCTGACTCATTTTGTTGTTCCATATTAAAACTGTCTTGCAGGATCCGAATCCCTCTATTCCCTTCCTATTCATGTATTTGTCTGTGTGCTTCTTGAATGCTGCTATTGTGTCTGCTTCCATCACCTCCTTTGGCACTGTGTTCCAGGCATTCATCACCCTTGGTGTGAAAATGTGCCTTGCACGTTTCTTTTAAATTTCCCCCCTCGCACCTTGAACCTGTGCCCCCCACTGAGTGACCACTCCACCCTGGGAAGAATCCTCATACTTTCCGCTCTTTCCATGCCATTCACAGTCTTTTAAACTACTATTAGGCCACCTGTCAACCTCCTGCATTCCAGTGAAAACAAATCCAGTCTATTCAACCTTTCTTCAAAGCTAAAATCCCCCATACCAGGCAACACCCTGGTAAACCTTTTCTGTATTGTCTCCAACGCATCTGCATCCTTCTGGTAGATTGGCAACCAGAACTGTGGGCAATATTCCACATGTGGCTTAACTATACTGTTGCAGCACAACGTGCTTATCCTTCTACTCAATGCCACTTCCAATGAAGCTAAGCATGCCATAGGCCTTTTTTACTACCTTATCTACCTGCGCTGCCACCTTCAGTGATCTGTGGACCTGCATGCCCGGATCCCTCTGCATATCAGTACTCCTCAGAGTTCTGCCATTCACTGTATAATTTCCACATGTACTTGACCTCCCAAAATACACAACCTCACAAATGTCCAGATTAAGTTCCATCTGCCATTTTTCTGCCCATGCCTCCAATTGATCTATATCCTCTGACAATCCTCCTCACTATCCGAAAAGTCCACCAGCCTTTGTATCGTCCGCAAACTTACAAATTAGACCAGCCACATTTTGCGCCAAATCATTTATGTAGACCACAAGCAGCAAAGGTCCCAGCGCTGATCCAAATGGAACACCTTTAGTCACAACCCTCCATTCTGAAAAGCATCCTTTGATCACTACCCTCTGTCTCCTACAACAGTTCTGTATCCATATTACCAGCTCATACCTAATACCATGTGACTTCACCTTTTGTACCAGTCTGCCCTGAATGACCTTGTCAAAGGCTTTACTGAAGTCCATGTAAAGAATGTCAACCACTTTTCCCTCAACAATAATTTTTGTCACCTCCTCAAAAAACTCAATCAAGTTAGTTAGACATGACCTTCCTTGCATAAAACCATGCTGTTTATCGCTAATCCGTCCATTTGCTTTTAAATGCTTATAAATTTTGTCCCTGAGAATCTTTCCCAATAATCTTCCCATCTCTGACATGAGACTCCCATGCCTGTAATTCCCTGGATTATCCCTGTCACCCTTTTTAAACAATGGGACTATAGTAGTTATTCTGCACTCCTTTGGGATCTCACCTGTGGCCAAAGAGGATACAAAGATATCTGTCAATGCTCCAGCAATCTGTTCTTTTGCCTCCCTCAATATCCTGGGATAGGTCCCATCAGGACCTGGGGACATATCTATCTTAATACTTTTTAAGACGCACAAAACCTCTTCCTTTTTAATTGCAACTTCGTTTAGAAATTCGACATTCCCTTCTCTGAGATCATCTTCCACCAATTCCTTCTCGTTGGTGAATACCGATACAAAGTATTTGTTTAAGACCTCACGTACCTCATCTGCCTCTTTTGTCCTTGAGTGGACCAACCATGGCTACCCTCTTGCTTTTAACATATGTAAAAAAGCCTTGGGATTTTGCTTAATCCTGTTTGCTAACAATGTTTCAGGATCCCTTTTAGCCCTCCTAATTACTTGCTTAAGTTCTTTCCTACTTACCTTATATACTTCAACAGCTTTGTCAGCTCTCATCCTCCGAGACCTTACATATGCTTCCTTTCACTTTTTGACCAAGGTCATAACATCCCTGGTCATCCAAAGTCCACGTAACTTGCCATACCTATCCTTCATTCTCGCAGGAATGTGCCGTTTGAAATACTTCATGTCTGATGTGGATTTACCCTCAAACAGCCACCTCCAATCAATACCGTATCAGAGATAAAAGGTACTGCAGATGCTGGAGAATCCGAGATTTTTCCCTCCCCACCCTTGTCTGCTTTCCGGAGGGACCACTCCCTCCGCGACTCCCTTGTCTGCTCCATACTCCCCTCCAGCCCCACCACACCTGGCACTTTTCCCTGCAACCGCAGGAAGTGCTACACCTGCCCCCACACCTCCTCCCTCACCCCAATCCCAGGCCCCAAGAAGACTTTCCACATCAGGCAGATGCTCACCTGCACATCTGCCAATGTGGTATACTACATCCGCTGTACCCATTGTGGCTTCCTCTACATCGGGGAAACCAAGCGGAGGCTTGGGGACCGCTTTGCAGAACACCTGCGCTCAGTTCGCAACAAACAACTGCACCTCCCAGTCGCGAACCATTTCGACTCCCCCTCCCATTCCTCAGACGACATGTCCATCCTGGGCCTCCTGCTGTGGCACAGTGATGCCACCCGAAGGCTGCAGGAATAGCAAATCATATTCAGCCTGGAAACCCTGCAGCCCAATGGTATCAATGTGGATTTCACAAGCTTCAAAATCTTCCCTCCCCCAACCGCATCCCAAAACCTGCCCAGCTCATCCCCGCCTCCCTAACCTGTTCTTCCTCTCACCTATCCCCTCCTCCCACCTCAAGCCTCACCCCCATCTCCTATCTACTAAAGTCATCCCGCCCCCTTGACCTGTCCGTCCTCCCTGGACTGACCTATCTCCTCCCTACCCCCCCGCCTACGCTCACCTTTACTGGCTCCATCCCCGCCTCTTTGACTTGTCTGTCTCCTTTCCACCTATCCTCTCCTCTATCCATCTTCTATCCGCCTCCCCCTCTCTCCCTATTTATTTCAGAACCCTCTTCCCCTCCCCCATTTCTGATGAAGGATCTAGGCCCAAAACGTCAAGCTTTCCTGCTCCTATGATGCTGCTTGACCTGCTGTGTTCATCCAGCCCCACAGCTTGTTATCCAATCAATACTGTCCAGTTCCTGCCTGATATTGTTGCAGTTCGCCTTTCCCCAGTTTACCACCTTTACCCGAGGACTGATGTTATCTCTATCCATGAGTAACTTGAAACTCACGGTATTGTGGTCACTACTCCCAAAAAGCTGCCCCACTGAAACCTCACTCACCTTGCCAGGCTCATTTTCCAAAACTAGGTCCAGTATAACTCCTTCCCTGGTTGGATTGATTACATACTGTATCAGGAAACCCTCCTGAAATATCCTTACAAATACTGCTCCATCCAAGCCCCTAGCATGAAGTGAATCCCAGTCAATACTGGGGAAGTTAAAATCACCCAGCACAGCAACCCTGCTGGTTTTACATCTTTCTAAAATCTGTCCATATGTTCTCTCCTCTATCTGCCATTGGCTAATGGGAGGCCTACAATATACCCCCACCTTGTGATTTCACCTTTCCTATTCCTGCGATCTACCTATACTGTCTCGCTGCACGAGTCGTCTGGTGTATCCTCACTCAATACAGCTGTGAGGCACTGCTTTATCAGTAATGCACTCCCCCACCCCTTTCTATGATACCTGAAGCATCTAAATCCTGGTACATTCAGCTGCCAGTCCTGTCCTTCTTCCAGCCAAGTCTCCGTAATTGCAATAATATGATAGTTCCAAGTACTAATCAATACTCTGAGTTCATCTACCTTGCCAGTTATACTTATTGCATTGGAAGAATTTTTCTACCTTTGGAGCTGATACATGTTGACTATTACAATTCCAAGTCTACACAGATCAATGTTACAGCTGTACACAACAATATTCTCACCCATGGATGTATGTGAACTTTTGATTCCCAATTCCAAGGTTTACTCCAAAAACTGGAGTCACACAACCTCTCCAAGTCAGAAGTCACACAACACCAGGTTATCTTCCAGCAGGTTTATTTGAAAACACAAGCTTTCAGTGTGCTGCCCCTTCATCGGGTAGTGTATCACCTGAGGAAGGAGCAGCAATCCGAAAGCTTTTGGTTTAAAGTAAATCTGTTGGACTATAATCTGGTGTCATGTGACTTCTGATTTTGTACACCCCATTCTACCACCTGCACCTACACAGCACAACATCTCATTTGCCTTATCTGCATGTGTTCTGATTGTTTTGGTGCGTTTAGTCCATAGATGGATTTTCTCCTTTGTCTCTTCTGCAATTTGTGTTTCCTTCATTACTGTTCGTATTACTGGCTGAAGCAAAGTTTGTGTTCCAAAAACATAGACTGAGGTCACATTTTTGATGGCTACATTGTATCCTTTGGTCTCTAAGTGCAACGATCTGCTCAAATTGTCTACATCTGTTTTTTTTCCTCAGCTAATCAATTTTCATACCTTGTCCTAAAATTCATTGTATTTGAATTCTCTGACCTTTGAATAGTATAAATTCAGATTCATGCTCCTTAATTTAGTTTTTTTTTATCCTCCAGTTCTTTATCTGCAGATTACTTCACCCAGTAACGGTAAAATAACATTATACATGGACTGCCCACTATCACTCCTCCCAGAGTCCATATTCTTTAATTTCTGTAATATTTTGACATAACAGCCAATCACACCTTTTATTTTGATTGTTTTTTTCTAACCTCCCCTTCACTAATACTACTTTCATTGTTTTAAAATCAGTTTCACCTTGGATTATGTGTGAGTCATAATTTAAACTACGTTTTTGAGCTCTTGCAGGCCACACTAATCCTTTTGTCAAGTAGGTATACATTTCTGAGACAAAGCTTTTCATCTTGATGATTATAAAGACAATTTACAGATCTAAGGGTATATGATGGTCTCGTGTTCTTACTGTCTGACTATTAGTCCAGAGGCTAGGTAATGTTTTGGGGACCTGAGCTCAAATGCTGCCATGGCAGATGGTGGAGTTTGAATTCAACAAAAAACTGGAATTAAAAGTCAAATGATGACTTTGGAACCACTGTCTACAGTCAGAAAAACCCACCAGGTTCACATAACGTCCTTAGGGAAGTAAACTGTTGTCCTTACAAGGTCTGTCCTTCATGTGACTTCACATGCACAGTAATGTGGTTGATGCTTAACTGCCCTTTGGGAGTTAGAGATGGGGAATAAAGACTGGCCTAGCCAGTGATGCCCATATCCTTTGAATGAACATAATAACGACTCAAGGTAGCTGCAAAAGAGCTGAACTGGCCCACAAGCTGATCAATGAACTGCTGACCACACAACTGATAGCTAAACTACATGTAATTTGAATTGTTGGTGTCTCACTGCATAGATGCCTGGCTGTGCCTGTTGCTATTTGTTTTCCCATTCAACTTTCAGCCAGCTATCATGAAGTAATCAGAATAAAGCTATAATAAAGACATCTACATTCCGTACTTGCTACTTTTCTCCTCAATTCTCACCCCTTCTCGTCCCCTTATAGGTATCAGGGCTTTATTTTATATTCACTAATGGAATGCAGGTGGTGTTGGCTGGGCCAGCATTTATTATACATCCCTAATTGCCCTTGAGAAGGTGTTGGTGAACTGCTTTCTTGGACCAATGCAGTCCACATGCTGTAGGTAGACCTACAATGTCATTAAGGAGAGAATTCTAGGATTTTAACCCAGCGACAATGAAGGAACAGCAATATATTTCCAGGTCAACATTGTGTATGGCTTGGAAATGAGCATCCAAGTGCTGGTGTTGCCATGTATTTGTTCCCCTTGTTATTCTTGATGGAAGTGGTCGTGGGTTTGGAAGTTGCAGTCCAAGGAGCCATGGTGAATTTCTGCATTGCATCACATAGATGGCCACACACTGTTGCCACAGAACATCGGTGCTGGAATGGTTGAACGTTTGTGGATGTGGTGCCAGTCAAGCGGGTTGCTTTGTCCTAGATTGTGTCAAGGTTTTTGATTATTTTTGTAGCTGTACTCATTCAGACAAGTGGGGAGATTCCATCACGCTCCTGACTTGTGCTTTGTAGATAGTGCATAGGCTTTGGGGAGTTAAGATGAGAGCTACTTGCTGCTGTATTCCTAGCCTCACATGTTCTTGTAGCTACTGTTTATATGGCTGGTCCAGTTGAGCTCCTGGTCAATGGTAACTCCCAGGCTGTCGATAGTGAGGGATTCAATGGTGGCGATACCATTGAATGTCAATTGGCAACGTGTAGATTGTCTTTTATTAAAGATGATCATTGGTGGAATTTCTGTGGCACAATAGTTATTTGCCATTTGTCAGCCCAAGCCTGGATGGTGTCCTGGCCTATTGCATTTGGATATGAACAACTTCAGTATCTGAGGAGTTACAAATGGTGTTGAACATTGTGCAACCATCAATGAAAATCTCCACTTCTGACCTTATGACGTTGGGAAGGTCATTGGAAAGCAGCTGAAGATGGTTGGGCCGAGGGCATATACCTGAGGAACTTATGCAGAGATGCCCTGGAGCTGAGAAGACTGTCCTCAAACAACCACAACCGTCTTCTTACGTGCCATGTATTCCCATTGACTCCAGTTTTGCTGGGTATCCTGATGTCAGTCCTGGTCAAATGCATCTTAAACTCAAGGGCTGTCACTGTCAATTTATCTCTGGAATTGAGCTGTTTCAACGATGTTTAAATCAATGCTCTGGTGAAGTCAGGAGTTGCATTGCTTTGGTGAGCACGTTATTGCTGACAGTTGATAACTTCCATCACTTTGCTGATGATTGAGACGAGACTGATGGGGCAGTAACTGTCTGGGTTGGATTTGTCATGCTTTTTGTGTAAGGGACATATCTGGGCAATTTTCCACGCTGTTAGGTAGAAACAAGTGTTGTTGCTGTACTGGAAAGCTTGCCTAGGGATATGGCAAGTCCTGGAGTACAAATCGTCAGTATACTACCATAATGTTATCTTGGCCCATAGCCTTGCAGTATCCAGTGTATCCAACCGTTTCTTGTGGAATGATATCATACGGAATGAGTTTAATTGGCTGAAGACTGGCGTCTCTGATGCTGGGGCCCTCTGGAGGAGGCTGAGATGGATCATCCACTCAGCACTTCTAGCTGAAGATTGTTGTGAATGCTTGAGTCTTATCACTGATGTGCTAGGCTCTCTCATGATTGAGGATTGAGTTGTTTGTGGGACCTCCTCTGCCTCCAGTGAGTCATTTGATTATCCACTACCTCAGAGCTCAGATCTGATCTGTTGGCTGTGGCATCATTTAACCCTGTGTATCACTTGCTGCTAATTCTTTTTGACAAACAAATAGCCTTGTTTTGTAGCTTCACTGGGTTGGCGCCTCATTGTTATGTATGTCTAATGCTGTCCTGGCATGCCCTCTTGCATTTTTTATTGAACCAACATTGACTCCTGGCTTAACATTAACAATAGAGTGGGGATATGCCAGGCCACGAGGTTCCAGTTGTGTTGGAGTACAATTCTGCTGCTGCTGATAGACCATAGCACTTCATAGATGCCTAGTCTTGAGTTGCTAGATCTGTTTGAAGTCTTTCCCATTTAGCACAGTGCTAATGCCACACAACATGATGTCAGGTGTTGCCAGTGTTAAGGAGGGACGTTGTCTTCACAAAAATTGTGTGAGGTCATTCTTAACAGTATTGTCATGGACAGATGCATCTGTGGCAGACAGATGGTGAGGTTGAGGTCAAGTATGTTTTTCCTCTTGTTGGTTCCCTTGCCACTTGCTGTCAACCTAGGCCATCAGCTATGTCCTTTAAAACTCAATCAGCCCCATCAGTAATATCACTGTTTGAGCCACTGTTGCTGGTGGATATTGAAATCCCCCACCAAGAATATATGTTGTGCCCTTGCCTCCCGCAGTGCTTCCTCCGAATGTTGTTCAACATGAAGGCATAATGATTTATCAGCCAAGGGAGAATGGTACATGGTAATCAGTAAGAGATTTCCTTGCTATGTTTGACTTGGTGCCATGAAATTTCATGATGTCTGGGATCAATGTTAAGAATCTCCAGGACAACTCCCTCCTGACTGTGTACAACTGTGCCACCATCTCTGCTGCGTACGGCAGGACATTTCCAAGGATAGTGATGATGGTGTCTGGGACTTTGACTGTAATGTTTGATACTATGTGTATGAGTATTCCAGGCTTCTCCTTTTAGGAGGACTATGCTGGGTCAACAGGGCTGCTTTTGCTGTTGTTGTTTCCGTTGCCTGCTTTCATTTGCTTCATGAGATTTTGTAGCAGTTGTTACAATCGAGTGGCTTGCTATTAGCCATTTCAGAGGGCAGTCAATAATCAACCACACTGCTGTGCGTGTGGAGTCACATGTCAACAGACCAGGTAAGGGCACCAGATTTCCTTCCCTGAAGGGCTTTTGTGAACCAGATAGTTTTCTTTTCCTAATCGACAGTGGTTTCATGGTCATCATTGGAGACCTAGTTCCAGATATATATTGAACTTAAATTCCACTGCCTGATATGGTAGGATTTACACCCAGGTCCCCAAAACATTAGCTGAGTTTTTGGATTAATTATCTAGTGATGATACCACAAAGCCATTGCCTCCCCTACATTTCACAACCCTTGACTTTTTTCGTAGAATATGTTTAAGGAATAATCTTTGAAATCATTGTAACTCATAATTTTGTTTGTATATTTCAGAACTTACTTGATGACTTCATGAGTAGCTGTTTTGCCAAAATCATTTCTTCACGGCATGCTCTACAACTTTTGCAGAGGTAAATTGTAGAGATAATGTGTAAAAATGATCAACAATTAAGTTCTGGAAATGTATATTTTCTAATGAACTGCTTTATTAAGGATGGCAAGAGTAATCATATTTGTACTTATATCTTCATGAAGGAATAACATTTTTTACCCCTAGTTGCAATTTTTCTCCAATTCAGGAAGTCAGAGTGTAAAGCTAACTCCATCTTTTTAGGTTTTATAAATAGAGACATAAGGCTATGTTTGCTTCAATAGTTGGAGTATGATATGGAGCTTTGGGTACTTGTCATATTTTGAGGGTCTTTTTAATTCTTTCATGGGATGGGATGTCACCGGCTAGGCCAGCATTTATTACCCATCCTGAATTGCTTGGAGTGCAGTTAAGAGTCAACTATATTCCATGGGTCTGGAGTCACGTTTAGGCCAGACCAGGTAAGGATGGCAATTTCCTTCCCTCAAAGGGATTAATATATCAGGTGTATTTTTTTCCCAATAATCGATAATGGATTCATGGCCATGATTATTAATTAGCCTCTTAATTCTAGATTCTTGTTGGTTTCAAACTGCACTATCTGCCATATCAGGATTTGAACCCAGGTCACCAGAGCATCACTTGGATCTCTGGATAAACAGACTAGTGATAATACCATTAGGCCATTACCTCCCTCATTTATTTTAGGTTTTAGATTAGAATTTTTTTTTGGTTCACTATCTTAGCCTCTCCCTTTGTCGATAATTTGAAATTCAACATCAATAGAACCATAGAACCATGGAAATTATACACCACAGAAGGGGGCTATTTGGCCCAAAGACACCAGGTGCTCTGTCTAATCCAATCTTCCTGGACACGGCCTACAGTCCTGCGGTTTACAGCACTTAAGATGCAGATCCAGATGATTTTTGAAAGAGTTTAGGATCTCCACCTCCACCACCAACTCAGGCAGCGAGTTGCAGACTCTCATCACCCTCTACATAAAAAGAGTAATTTTTCACATCTCCTCTAATCATTCCGCCACTTTTCTTGAATCTGTGAACCCTGGTTTTTGAACTCTGGGCCTACCCGTCATAATTTTGTATCTCTCAATCATGTTGCCCCGCAATCAAGTCGCACCTCAGCCTTCTCTGTTCCAAGGAAAACAGTCCACCCATTTGGACAGGTACATGAATAGGAAAGTATTAGAGGAATATAGGCCAAACACAGGCAAAAGGGATTAGTTTAGTTTGGGAAACTTGATTGGCATGCGCAAGTTGGACTGAAGGATTTGTTTCTGCGACCTATGACTGTATCAGTGCAACAGATGAGACTGAAACATTTGCAGCAATCTTCAACCAGAAATACCAAGTGGGTAATACACCTCAGCCTTCTCCAATGTTCACCAGCATCATAGGTACCAGTTTTCAGCCAATTTGATTAACTCCACGTGATTTCAAGAAATGGGTTGGAAATATTGGATACTAAAAGATTATATGCCCTGACAACATTCTGGCAATAGTACTGAAGACTTGTGCTCCAGAACTTGCCATTCCCCTGGTCAAGCTGTTCCAGAACAGTTACAACACTAGCACCTACCCTATAATATGAATATTCGCCGAGGTATATCCTGTATGCAAAAAGCAGGACAAATCTAATCCAGCCAATTAACACCTCATCAGTCTACTTTTGATCATCAGGAAGGTGTCATCAACAGTTCTTTCAAGCAACTCCTACTCAGCAAGAGATAACAAGGTGCGGAGCTGGATGAACACAGCAGGCCAAGCAACATCATAGGAGCAGGAAAGCTTGATGTTTCGGGCCGAGACCCTTCATCAGAAATGGAGGAGAGGAAGAGGGTTCTGAAATAAATAGGGAGAGAGGGGGAGGCAGATAGAAGATGGATAGAGGAGAGGATAGGTGGAGAAGAGACAGACAAGTCAAAGAGGCGGGGATGGAGCCAGTAAAGGTGAGCGTAGGTGGGGAGGTAGGGAGGAGATAGGTCAGTCCAGGGAGGACGGACAGGTCAAGGGGGCGGGATGAAGTCAGTAGGTAGGAGATGGGGGTGCAGCTTGAGGTGGGAGGAGGGGATAGGTGAGAGGAAGAACATGTTAGGGAGGCGGGGACGAGCTGGGCTGGTTTTGGGATGCGGTGGCGGGGGGTAGATTTTGAAGCTTGTGAAATCCACATTGATACCATTGGGCTGCAGGGTTCCCAGGCTGAATATGAGTTGCTGTTCCTGTAGTCTTCAATTCCTCTTCCGTACCTACACTGGCCCTAAACCCCACCTCTTCCTCCGGTACATTGATGACTGTATCGGCGCCGCCTCGTGCTCCCATGAGGAGCTCGAACAGTTCATCCACTTCACCAACACCTTCCACCCCAACCTGAAGTTCACCTGGACCATGTCTAACACCTCTGTCTCCTTCCTGGACCTCTCTGTCTCCATCTCGGGTAACCACCTAGAAACCGATATCCATTTCAAGCCCACCGACTCACACAGCTACCTAGAATACACCTCCTTCCATCCACATTCCTGCAAAAATGCCATCCCCTATTCCTAATTCCTTCACCTCCGCCTCATCTGCTCCCAGGATGAGGCATTCCACTCCCATACATCTCAGATGTCCTCATTCTTCAAGGACCGCAACATCCCTCCCTCAGTGGTCAAGAACGCCCTCGACCGTGTCTCCCGCACTTCCTGCAACTCATCCCTCACACTCCGTCCCTGCAGTAACAGCCAAAACAGAATCCCCCTCGACCTCACTTACCACCCCACCAACCTCCGGATCCAACGCGTCATCCTCCGACACTTCCGCCATCTGCAATCCGACCCCACCACCAAAGACATTTTCCCTCCTCACCCTTGTCTGCTTTCCGGAGGGATCACTCTCTCCGTGACTCCCTTGTCTGCTCCACACTCCCCTCCAGCCCCAACACACCCAGCACTTTTCCCTGCAACTGCAGGGAGTGCTACACCTGCCCCCACACCTCGTCCCTCACCCCCAACCCAGGCCCCAAGAAGACTTTCCACATTCAGCAGATGTTCACCTGCACATCTGCCAATGTGGTATACTGCATCTGCTGTACCCATTGTGGCCTCCTCTACATCGGGGAAACCAAACGGAGGCTTGGGGACCGCTTTGCAGAACACCTGCGCTCAGTTCGCAACAAACAATTGCACCTCCCAGTCGCGCACCATTTCAACTCTCCCTCCCATTCCTCAGACGACATGTCCATCCTGGGCCTCCTGCAATGCCACAATGATGCCACCCGAAGGCTGCAGGAACAGCAAATCATATTCAGCCTGGGAACCCTGCAGCCCAATGGTATCAATGTGGATTTCACAAGTTTCAAAATCTCCCCTCCCCCAACCGCATCCCAAAACCAGCCCAGCTCGTCCCCGCCTCCCTAACCTGTTCTTCCTCTCACCTATCCCCTCCTCCCACCTCAATCCGCACCCCCATCTCCTACCTACTAACCTCATCCCGCCCCCGTGACCTGTCTGTCCTCCCTGGACTGACCTATCTCCTCCCTACCTCCCCACCTACACTCACCTTTACTGGCTCCATCCCCGCCTCTTTAACTTGTCTGTCTCCTCTCCACCTATCCTCTCCTCTATCCATCTTCTGTCCGCCTCCCCCTCTCTCCCTATTTACTTCAGAACCCTCTTCCCCTCCCCCATTTCTGATGAAGGGTCTCGGCCAGAAACGTCAAGCCTTCCTGCTCCTATGATGTTCCTTGGCTTGCTGTGTTCATCCAGCTCCACACCTTGTTATCTCGGATTCTCCAGCATCTGCAGTTCCTATTATCTCCTATTCAGCAAGATCCTGCTCACTGACACCTAGTTTGGGTTCCAACAAGGCCACTTAGCTCCTGACCTCAATACAGCCTTGGTTCAAACAGGGACAAAAGGGCTGCATTCCAGAGGTAACAAGGTGTGGGGCTGGATGAACACAGCAGGCCAAGCGGCATCATAGGAGCAGGAAAGCTTGACGTTTCGGGCCTAGACCCTTCA
>JAHRHZ010000279.1:2184920-2206640 GCA_024137785.1 Ginglymostoma cirratum | reverse complement strand
TTCTGATGAAGGGTTTAGGCCCGAAACGTCAAGTTTTCCTGCTCCTATGATGCTGCTTGACCTTCTGTGTTCATCCAGCCCCATGCTTGTTATCTCGGATTCTCCAGCATCTGCAGTACCTTTTATCCCAGAATACTGCTAAAGTAGTCTGACCAGGAGATGTGAAACATCACTTTATGCCTCTAGGTATAAACCCAAAGATTCTATAAGACTTCTTAACAGCTATTTGAACTTACCTGGCCGCATTCAGACAATGCTGCACATGAACCCTGAGGTCCCTCTAATCTTGTACTGGCCTCAAAATTGTACCATTAAGGCTGAACAGTGACGTGAGCAATGGCTAAACAAAGTCCATCATCAGCATCAAATTGGCACCACAGGTAGATCTTTGATGATATGTAACTTTTTTCGGGGATTTTGTAAGACACCACATTTTTTCTTCTTAGTCTATAAACTGAAGTGGAAGCCTGGCACTGTTATATAGCTGAAATACCAGGAGAGCTTTGCAGTTTGTGAAAATCAAGTGCTGCACATTTTTAGCTGTCAAGACAATGCGGCTGTCATGGATCAGTGAGATTGCTACATTATTGAGACTAAGCAGACTAGAAAATTTTAAGAAAAAATACTGCCTGACAATAGTCACCAGATTGGCCAAACTGCAACTTGCTTCAAACCCGTAACAGAGCAGCTGGAGACCTTCAGGGATAGCAAACTGAAAATCTCTCTCTGTCTCTTTCTCTCTGTCTCGCTCTCTCTCTCTCTTTCTCTCACTCACCACCTTCCCCCGCCACCGCCCCCCTTCCCTTCTGGTGTGAATGAAAAGAGAAAAAAATGTTTAAAGATGAAAAAAATCCTAACAAGCAAAGACCTCAGTCCACTGGTTTCATGGACAACAGTGTGTTATCATTCCTGAAATTAATGGAACTGTGAGAAACAATTTCACCTGTTCTTGTGATCCTGGATTTTTGATCTTCAGAGCTTTATTCCCTGCTTTTTCCAACTCATAAGATCTACCAAACCACCTGTCTTTTGTATGTCTTAATTGTGATTATGTATGTGCAAATTTGTTTTGTTTTTAAGGCAAATAGTTGCATTTTAGTAGATTAATGATCTTTTCTCTTCTCAGAGATATCTTAAAAGTGAGCCATTTTCAGTTAGGGCAAAAGCTGGTGTGAATTGCTTTTGTTCTGAGTAACAGAGAAATTGGCAATGTTAGTTATCTAGTTGGAATGTTATTCATTTTGTGAAGGCTTGTGGAACTGTGGGGCATAATTTTCAGTGCACTATTCCCAGTTAAGCTGTGACAATTTGGAAAATCCAAAGGAAGTGTTCAAAATGCCTTTGTTCATCAAGGCTCAGCAAGCTGATACAGAGCTCAATCAGCACAAGCTGACACTGAAGGTAAGGGATTGCCAAAATGTACTATATTAAAAATGGGATTTTTTTTGGCCGTATATCAGTAGTAAGAAAAAATTTGGAAATGCTTTTTATTCATTCATGGGATGTGGCCTTTGTTAGCTAGCCCAACATTTATTCCCAATCCCTAGGTGCCCCTTGAGAAGGCATTGGGAATCTGCTTTCTTGTTCTGTTGCAGTCCATTTGGTGTAGGTACATCCACATTGCTGTTAGGGATGGAATTCCAGGATTTTCATGCAGCAATCTTGAAGGAATTTCACAATATTTCCAATGTAGGATGATGAATGGATTGGTAGGGAACTTGCAGGTGATAGTGTTGCTATATCTTTTGCTCTTGTCCTCCTAGATGGCAGTGGTGGTGGTCTGGAATATACTGTATAAATAGCCTTGGCAAATTTCTGCAGTGCATCTTTTGAATTATACACACTGCTGCGATTGTGTATTATGGTTGAAGAAGTGAATGTTTGTGTAAGTGGTACTAATCATCAAACAGAGTGTTTTTGTTTTGAATGGTGTCAAACGTATTGAGTGTTGTTAGAGTTGCAGTCATCCAGGCAAATGGAGAGTATTGCAACACACTCCTGAAGACCATGATTATGCCAAAACCTCCATGCCTCAGCAATCGAGTAAGAGTCACTGTCCATTTTTCCTCCTTTTCCATTACTGCTACTGTGAATGTATTAGTAAAATGCCCAAATTTCTTTTGCTATTTCACAGTCATCCTCTATTTTGTCACCTGGAAGTACCAGTGACATCCACGCAGTCTTTGCCCTCAAAAGGGTGGTCATGCTAGACATCTCCTCCACCTTTGAGGAAGAACCCACAGATGCTTCTGAGATGAACCAGCAAGACTGCTTCATGTATCCACCAATAACATAGATTCTGACAGATTAGAGTCTAGAGCACGTGCTGGTGTCATTACCACACCTCAGCAGCAGGTCAACAAAAAATTCCCTTGTTTGCTGGCACTTAGAGGACTATCAAAGATCAGGCATGTGTACAGCCTCAAGTAGGAGATGACTCCATTATATCAGCCAGTACAAGTGAATAAGGTGATAAAGAAGGCATACAGCATGCTTGCCTTCATTGGTCAAGGCACTGGATATAAAAGTTGGCCACATCTGGAGCACCGTGTAAAATTCTGGTTGCTGCACTTTAGGAAGAATGTGGAGGCTTTGGAGGAAGTGCAGAAGAGATTTACCAGGATGTTGCCTGGATTGGAATGTAGTAGCTATAGGGAGAGATCAGATAAACCTGGATCATTTTTGCTAGAATGTCAGAGACAAAGGGGCAACCTCACAGAATTATCCAAAATTCTGAGAGGAATAGCTGGGGTGGATAGTCAGAGTCTCCTCAATGGGGTGGAAATATTAAATACAAGGAGGTCATAAGTTTAACATGAGAGAGTAAAAGTTAAAATGAAATGAGTGAGGAAGGTTTTATACGCAGCGTGTGGGAGGTGCCTGGAATGCACTGCCAGGGGAGGTGGCCGCAGCTGAAATGTTATCAAAGTTTACGAAGACACACGAACACAGAAAGGAGAAGCGTGGTCCATATACAGGCAGATGAGATTAGTTTAGAGTAGCATCATGGCTGGCACAGACATGGTGAGCTGAAGGGCCCTTTCCTATGCAGTACTGAGATAAAAGGTACTGCAGATGCTGGAGAATCTGAGATAATAAGGTGTAGGGCTGGATGAACACAGCAGGCCAAGCAGCATCATAGGAGCAGGAAAGCAGCTGACTCCCACAGCTACCTGGAATACACCTCCTCCCACCCACCTTCCTGCAAAAATGCCATCCCCTATTCCCAATTCCTTCGCCTCCGCCGCATCTGCTCCCAGGATGAGACATTCCACTCCCGCACGTCTCAGATGTCCTCATTCTTCAAGGACCGCAACTTCCCCCTAACAGTGGTTGAGAACGTCCTCGACTGTGTCTCCCGCGTTTCCCATAACTCATCCCTCACACCCCGTCCCTGCAATAATAACCAAAAAAGAATCCCTCTCGTCCTCACGTACCACCCCACCAACCTCCGGATCCAACGCATCATCCACCGACACTTCCGCCATCTGCAATCTGACCCCACCACCAAAGACATTTTTCCCTCCCCACTCTTATCTGCTTTCCGGAGGGACCACTCCCTTCGCGACTCCCTTGTCCACTCCACACTCCCCTCCAGCCCCACCAGTCCTGGCACTTTTCCCTGCAACCGCAGGAAGTGCTACACCTGCCCCTACACCTCCTCCCTCACCCCAATCCCAGGCCCCAAGAAGACTTTCCACATCAAGCAGATGTTCACCTGCACATCTACCTATGTGGTATACTGCATCCGCTGCACCCATTGTGGCTTCCTCTACATTGGGGAAACCAAGCGGAGGCTTGGGGACCACTTTGCAGAACACCTGCGCTCAGTTCGCAACAAACAACTGCACCTCCCAGTCGCGAACCATTTCAACTCCTCCTCCCATTCCTCAGACGACATGTCCATCCTGGGCCTCCTGTAATGCCACAGTGATGCCACCCGAAGGCTACAGGAACAGCAAATCATATTCAGCCTGGGAACCCTGCAGCCCAATGGTATCAATGTGGATTTCACAAGTTTCAAAATCTCCCCTCCCCCAACCGCATCCCAAAACCATCCCAGCTCATCTCCACCTCCCTAACCTGTTTTTCCTCTCACCTATCCCCTCCTCCCATCTCAAGCCCCACCCCCATCTCCTATCTACTAACCTCATCCCGCCCCCTTGACCTGTCCGTCCTCCCTGGACTGACCTATCTCCTCCCTATCCCCCTCCACCTACACTCATCTTTACTGGCTCCATCCCCGCCTCTTTGACTTGTCTACCTCCTCTCCACCTATCCTGTCCTCTATCCATCTTCTATCCGCCTCCCCCTCTCTCCCTATTTATTTCAGAACCCTCTTCCCCTTCCCCCATTTCTGATGAAGGGTCTAGGCCCGAAACGTCAAGCTTTCCTGCTCCTATGATGCTGCTTGGCCTGCTGTGTTCATCCAGCCCCACACCTTGTTATCTCTGCAGTACTGATCTATGTTCTATTAGTTCAGCCAAATATAGAAGCAGGCATAGGAGCAGCAGCAGGTTGCATGGAGGCAGTGGCAAACTGATTTGAATTTTAGATGACTTTATCAATACTGTTTGTACTGTGTAGGAACATGAGCATCAGGCTGACTTGACGAACAGGTGGCTGGCTGTCCAGCATACTCAGTGTCTGGGTATGTGCATAGACCTCTACTCCATCACGTCAGCTATTAATGCTCAGCAGCAACAAAAAGGCAACAGTGGGGTAAGGAACTTTGAATTCACTCCTGGTACCCTTTCCTCACCAGAATATAGGATGGTGCCAGTAGGCAGCCAGTCAGAGAAGGAATCTCACACAGGCCCCGCCAGTAGTCTCCTCTCAAGACTGGGTTTTTCACATCAATTGTATTTGCTACCCTCAACCCTCTGGTCGTTCAAGCTGTGAAGGATTAACGTTCATGTGGGCAGCTCACATTCAGCATGTGTGGCACCTGTAGCCACATGCACCCATGCCCTGTCCAAGACTCCAAGTCAACAGGCTCCACTAAACATGCTGTCTCAACACTAGCTGCAGATTCCAGGACTGCACCTCGATGTAGTCGGAAGTAAAGGAAGAAAGAAAGGGAAAGGAAGTCGCCTTGAATTGGTGGCACGGGTTAAACTTCATTTAATTTTCCTTATTACTTTTATAAATACATGTTCATTTTTTGTCATCAGTTGTGTCAGGGCATATCATTTTGCTGCAATTACAAGAACGAAGGTATAGAGGCTAGCCTTCCTAAGTGACTCACAATGTTCAAAACCAATCTGTAAAACAGCTGTTCTTTCCATTGCTCCCATAGTAGCATAAAACTTTGTTAGAATTGAATGAGTGACCATGGATGGTTTGAAATTTTCTATCTAATCTTGTTTCTAAAGTTAACTTTTATAAAACAGCATGCACAATACTGAAATATCAGTAGCCCATGCCGCACAGCACCAGGGACCCGTGTTCAATTCCACCCTTGAGTACTGTCTGTTTGGAGCTTGCACATTCCCCCTGTGTTTGTGTGGGTTTCTGCCGGGTGCTCTGGTTTCCTCCCACGGTCCGAAGATGTGCAGGTTAGGTGGATTAGCCATGCTAAATTGCCTGTCGTGTCTGGGAGTATGTAAATTAGGTGGATTAGACATTAGGCATTTACCTAATGCCTAATTTATGGGTAAAGGGTAGGGGGGTGGGTCTGGGTGGGATGCCGTTCAGACAGGCGGAGTGGACTTGTTGGGCCGAATGCCCTGTTTCCAAACTGTAGGGATTCTATGAGCATTAAAACATTGTAGTCAGTAAGCAATGGCTTTATGGAACGCAATTCCATTGAACAGTGTTCACTGAAAAAGATCTCCATCTTTTGTTTTGGTCAACTTAGTTGCAGTGTAGGATGCTGAAGGTATTTTTTGTCTGGAGACTGTTCTCAACATTGCAATGCTGTTTATTTCATGGATACCCATCATCCATCCAAAGCATCAGGGCATCCTCCTGTTGTCTGGAGAAGAAAAATCAAGTGTCAAACACCATGCTCGGATGGTACCAGTATAAGGATCCTGTTATGAATTGTGTGGAAACCTGAAGTCAAGTGGCCATCTGTGTCCTGAGTTGGCCTCAGTACAAGAAATGTTGCATTGCAGATATGCTAGACAGCAGCATGACACAGTGTTCACATCTCTGGTAAGAACATGGTGCCACTGTCTCCATCTTTCATTTTCATGGCATGTCATGGAAGGCAAGTGATTGTGGCTCTCCTGCATTTTTGCTGCATTATAAGGGTATCTATACTCATAATTGCCACATTAGGGTTAACTCCATGTAATCTGGAGGTTGATGCTGATCCAGCGCTTGCAGACGTATATACTCCTCATCCATTTGAGTAGCAGTCCTTAATGCAGCAGACACAGGGACAAGCACAACTTCTGTGCCAGGATCCATGAGGAACAGTTCCAATGAACCTAAAGGAAACTACACAGCTCCTCAGTTATTTGAACATTCAGGAGTCACAATACACACAAATAAAGTTTGAACAGCATGCTCCAAACGTTGGGCAATGAGTGCCCCTGACATTGAGGTCAGCGAGGTGCCTGTACATGGATGTTGCACATTAATGCCCTAATTTAGACATTGATTGCGCAGGCCTTTTGGTGCTGTTATGGACCAGACCAGACCGCCTCAAACTGTTTTAAGAAGGTAGCCTAGACCTTAACATTTTCTTCTTTTAAAGGTAGATGTGAAGTGCTTGATCCAGATGTGATGCAATTGGTCAAACCGCTCGACTTAAGCAAAACACAATTTATTTAAACAATATAGTTAAAATACAAACAAAAGAAAGAGTAATTTAGAATAACAACTATTGAAAAACATAACTGAATAATAGATACAGTACCTATTACTAATTAACTGTTCCAATATTGTAACATCTCATAAACAAATCTTTTGACAAAAAGGTAAATTCAGACACAGATTCTTACAGGCAATTCTCCAATCCAGGATGAAACAACATCAAGAGAGATATCAGAGAATGTAGCAGCCAGGAATCATTTTACTGAAGGTTCAACTCGTCTGGGACCCAAACAGCTTCTGACTGATACAGCTAAAAAAAAACTAGAAAGCTTGATCTTCAAGAACTGGCTACTCCCCGTCTATTTTCACAATTTTTTTGAAAAATACTAAAGGCCTCCTCTGATTCTTGACTTAGGCTGTCTCCCACAGCCACTTTACTGCCCCTGCCTTTACAACCTCTCCTCAAAAAAACCCAGGACAAAATAACCTTTTTTTAAGTGACAGCATCGTTACAGTACACGTGGTAGGAGATTGTACATGTGACAGCAATAATGAGCATTTTGCCCCTGACCCCCAACTCCCATAATACCCAAGAATGGCAGTGTTATGTATAGAATAAGAGAGGATGTCTTATGGTCTGAGGTATGAAGTAAGCATCTCCTGCACCTTCTGCAACTTATGGGGCCTAGGACATGATTGCTACATTGACAAGTGGGCGATTTATCATAGGACTCAAAATGTTGCATGTGCCTCACAGTTATTAGTAGCATTTGTAACATGATTTGTAACATCGCATGATATAATAATGAGTACTTGGCCCAGAACCTTTAGTTGACCCAACAGGTCAGTGCATGAGATCCACATATAGCATTCTGTGATGATAGATGTCTTTTGCTTGGATTGTATAGGTGTCTGTTAATTTTATTGTCCTTTGAAGGGTCTGAAATTGTGCAAAGGTAGTCAGTCCTCCCTCAGAAAATGAAACAATTGTTAATTGTACCTTGTGTGGTGACAGCCACTTTCGTTTCCATTGCTGTTATGGACCAGACCAGGTCAGACATATCCCCTACCGCCACCACCACCAACCCCTCCCCGATTCTATTGTAAGGGGCTCTAATTTTTATATTCGTTTAAAGGGCAGTGTAAGGTGCAGTGTTTCAGATGTGTTTCAATTAGTCCACAGTAGGCTTTAATCAAAACACACTTTATTCTTACAAAAATAGGGGAGGTGATGGCCTACTTGTATTATCGCTGGACTGTTAATCCAGAGAACCAGATAAGGTTCTGGGGACTCGGGTTCAAATCCCTCTATGGCAGATGGTAGAATTTAAATTCAATAAATATCTGGAATTAAGAATCTAATGATGACCATGAATCCGTTGTTGATTGTCAGAAAAACCCATCTGGTTCACTAATGTCCTTTAGGGAAGGAAACTGCCATCCTTACCTGGTTTAGCCTACATGTGACTCCAGACCCACAGCAATGTGGTTGACTCTTAACTGCCCTCTGGGCAATTAGGGATGACCAGTAAAAGCTACCTTGCCAGCGACGCCCTCATCCCGTGAATGAATAAAGAAAAGAAAATTAAAATCCAAAGTAAAGATTTGACATAACTTTACAGTTAAGTAATGTGTTATTCAACCACAAATCATTAGTTGTCCCAATAAAGGTAGCATCCTATTTTGCAATTCAGCATATACAAGGTGCTAGTAAGGCCACATTTGGAGTGTAGCATATAATTCTGGTTGCCCTACTTTAGGAAGGATATTATTAAATTAGAAAGGGTACAAAATAGATTTATGATTATGTAACCAAAGCTGGAGGGTTTTGAGTTCCAAGGAGAGGCTGGAAAGGTTGGGACTTTTTTCCTGGAATGCAGGATTCTGAGGGGTGACTTCATAGAGGTTTATAAAATTGTGAAGGGCACAGATAAGGTGAATAGCCAAGTTTTTTTCTCTAGTGTAGGGGAGTCCAAAACTAGACGGCACAGGTTTGAGACAAGAGGCAAAATGTTTAAATAGGTCTTGAAGGGCAACTTTTTCGTATAGAGGGTGGTGCATGTATGGAACAAGTTGCCAGACGAAGTGGTAGCGACGAGTACAATTACAACATTTAAAAGATATTTGGACAGGTACATGGATAAGAAAGATTTAGAGGGATATGGGCCAAATGTAGGCAAATGGAACTAGTTCAGTTTAGGAGACCTGGTCAGCATGGATGAGTTGGACCGAAAGGTCTATTTCTGTGCTGTAAGACTCTATGACTCTGACTCCGTAGCTACGCGAAAGATCGTAGTACCCAATGCAGCCAACTAACCATGTCTAAGCCATTGGAAGCTGTGCTGGATCTGTTCCTAGAAAATAAGGCAGGCCAAGCTGATAATGTCAGGTTGGACGAATAAAACAATTGTACAATAAGGTTCAATATTACGTTGGAAAAGGATAAACGTCAGTCAAGGATTAAGATTTCAAACTGGAAAAGGGCAGATTTTATGGGTCTAAATGTTGAGCTGGAGCAGGTTGATTGGAGAAGCATTTTGGTGGATAAAATATTGAATGAAAAACTGGAGACTTTCACAAGACAGAGCAACAAGTTGCTAGTTTGATACTTACCCATGAGAAATAACTACAGTCTATCCAAAGCTGCAGTATCCTGGATGTCAAAAGACATTGTCAGAATAATAAAAGCAATAGGAATCAGAAAAGGTATCTCAAATGCAGGAGAGATGCTAAGTCTGGAATAAAGAAGGCTAAGAGGAGGCATGAAGAAAGGATAGCAGGTCACACTCAAACAAATAGCATAATGTTCTTCAAACATATTAGTCCTATAAGATTAGCAAAGGATAGAGTGGGGCTCATAAGGAACAGGCAGGATCAAGTTGATCACTGAAGTAAAGGGTATGGCAAAGTTAATAAGTGAATACTTTGATTCTGTCTTTCCCAAATTAGTAGATACTGACAATGGCCCAATTGAAAATGTGAATGTCTAGCAACTGATCAGTATAGTGATAGATAAAGAAGAGGTGCTAAAAAGGCATCTTTTAAGCAGGGTTAGTTCCAGTGGGTTGGGAGGAATTTCAAATATGTCACCATTATTTAAGAAAGAGGCAGAGGATAACCCAGGAAACTGCAGACCTGTCAGGCTGACATCAATCCTGGAAGAACAAATGGAGGCTATGATACAAGATAAGTATACCCCTAGAGAAAAGCTAGTTAAAACTAGACAGTCAACATGGCTTTTCAAGGGCAGATCATGTCTGACAAATTTAATTGTGATGTGACACAGGCAATGAAAGAGGGTAGAGCTGTGGATGTTGCATATTTGATCTTTCAGAAAGCATTTGATATGATGCCATATGGCAGGTCGGTTAGCAAATTCAAAATTTTTGGGATTGATGGGTCCTTGCCAGCATGGATTAGAAATTGGCTAAAAGACAGGAAACAGAGGGCGGTATAGATGGGCATTTCTCAGACTGGAGACAAGTTGAAAATAGTCCTCCCCAGGGATCAGTGCTTTATTGATTTATCAAAATATTTGGAGATGGGTGTTGAGGGAAAAATCACTAAATCTGCAGATGATACTAAACCAGGGAGAACAGTGAGTTGTGAGGGTGACACTGATCAACGTCATGGAGACATTGATAAGTTAGCCAAATGGGCAGACACCTGGCAGATGAATTTCAATGCAGAGAAATGTGAGGTAATGCATTTTGGTAGAAAAACTTGGAGAGACAATACAAGTTCAATGATACGACTTTAAGAGGAGTACAGGAGTACAGGGACCTCAGGGTTTAAGTGCATAATTCTCTGAAGGTTGGCAGGCAAGATGAAACAGTTGTTAAGAGGGCTTATAGGATCCTTGGGTTTATAATGGAGGCATAGAGTTCAGAAACGATTTACAAGGATGTTGGAGGGTTGGAGCCAAAGAGAGAGGCTGAATAGGATAGAGCTGTTTTCACTAGAACATCAGGGGCTAAGGGGTCACTGTATAAAATTATGAGGGGGGGCATGGATAAGGTGAACAGCAAAGGTCTTCTCCACAGGATAGGGGAGTCCAAACCTAGACGGTGTAGGTTTAAGGTGAAAGGGGAAAGATTTAAAAGGGACCCAGCGAGCAACTTTTTCACGCAGAGGGTGACGCATGTATGGAATGAGCTGCCAGAGGAAGTGGTGGAGGCTGGAACAATTACAACATTTAAGAGGGATCTGAATGGGTATATGAATAGGAAAGGTTTAGAGGGATATGGGCCAAATGGTGGCAGATGGGACTAGATTAATTCAGGATATCTGGCCAGCATGGATAAGTTGGACCAAAGGGTCTGTTTCCATACTTTACGGATCTGTGACTCTAAGTGATGCTATACTTCTATAAATCATTATTCAAATCACATTTTGAGTATTATTTTCAGTTCTCAGCACTTTATTTAAGGAAGGATGTTAAAGAGATTACAAAGGAGATTTAATAGAATGATACCAGGAATGAGGGATTTTAGATACAAGGAAGGATTAGAAAAATTGGGTTTATTTTCCTTCGATCAGCAAAGATTAAGAGGTCACCCGAATGAGGTCTTCCAAATTATGAACAATTTTCACAGGGTAAAGAAGGATATTCTGTTTTTAGTAGTTGGTATCCATGATGTGAAGGTGCCAGTGTTGGACTGTGGTGGATAAGGTCAGAAATCCCTTGACACCAGGTTATAGTCCAACAGGTTTATTTGGAAACACAAGCTCTCTGAGCCTCACTTCTTCTTCAGGTGTTAGTGAGAGAGGTAGTATCAGACACATATTTATATGTTAAGGATCAAAGGGTCACACCACTGATCAGGATGTATTGAACGAACCTGAGATGCTGTTAAATCTTTAATCAGTTAGAAGGTTTTAATTGATTAATATGTATATGTAAATCCCAAATTCCTTTCAAGTCACTGTCCTGAGAGATCTAAAGGTTTTATCAGTGTAAAGAAGAGGTAACATTTTAGGTCAGACAATGCATGTTAGGCGTGAGGCCTTGTTTAAAATCTGTTTAAATTTTGGTTTGGAGTCAGACTGGTTTTATTTCCAAGGTAGGAATTTATAAAACACCACACTGACTGACTATCTTTCAACTGTGTGCTTTTTGAACAAAATAGAACGTATCTGCAAATACAAATTCACCTCATAGATTCAAGTGTGTGTGTGAGAGAGGGAAACAGAGAGTGAGTATTTATGTGTGTGAAGGGGGTAGAATTAAAGAGAGAGAAAGTGTTTGTGTGTGGTAGAGTGTGTGTGTGTGCATGCGTGTGTGTTTGTGTGTTAGGAAGAAAGTGTGTGTCTGTGTGTGGGGGTAAGAGAAAGAAAGAAAGAATATGTGCGTGTGGGAGAGTGTATGAGTGTGTGTGTGTGTGTGTGTGTGTGTGTGTGTGTGACAGGGAGAGGAAGAGAGAGTTTGTGTGTGTGAGTGTGTGTGTGCGTGTGTTAGGAAGAAAGAGTGTGTGTCTGTGTGGGGGGGAGGTTAGAGAGAGAAAGAAAGAATGTGTGTGTGGGAGAGAGTATGTGTGTGTGTGAAGGGGAGAAAGAGAGAGTTTGTGTGCATGTGGTGTGTGTGCACATGTGTGCTTGAGAGACAGCGTGTGTATGAGAGAGGATCCGTGTGTGTGTGTCTGTCTGTTTGTGTGAGTGTCTGTTTGTATGCTTGTGTGTGAGTGTTATCAGTGAGAGTGTATCGTGTGTTGGGGTCACCTATCGTGCAACATGAACCCAAGATCACGGTTGAGGCCGTCCTCATGGGTATCAAACCTGGCTATCAGCTTCTGTTTGGCAACTCTGCGTTGTTGTGTATCCTGAAGTCCTCCTTGGAGGACATTTCCCTAAAGATCTGAGGCTGACTGTCCTTGACCGCTGAAGTGTGCCCCCACTGGGAAGGAACATCCCTGTCTGGCAATTGTTGCGTGGAATCCATTCATCCAATGTCGTTGATATTGTTAGTATGTCAATAATTATGGGCCACAATTTCAAGATTGTCAGCAAGAAAGATAGGAGTGAGATGAGGATAAACTCCTTTACTCAGAGATTTGTAAAGATTTAGAATGCACTACCTCAAAGAGTGGTGGAGACGGATTCCATAGAAGGTTTCAAAAGAGAGCTGGATATATATTTGAAAAGTCATTAATTCAGGAGCAATGGAGATAGTCCTGAAGAATGGGACTAGCTGGTTAGCTCTTTCTTGAACTGGTACAAACACGATGGACCAAATGGTCTCCCTCTGTACTGTAAAATTTTATGATTCTATGACTGATCTCAGACCCTGCTTTTAATTTACGAGCTGGGATTCCAAATTGAAGGCTGTCTTTTTTGGCCTGACAGAGGACTACGTCTCGTAGTCTTTGAGATCTAGTTATTTGGTTGAAGTGCATGCAGTGCATTTACCACATAAGTTGGTGGCATGTGATGCATGTGTGAGATTGAAAAAGCACGGTGCTGGACAGCAACATATCCAATAGCCAAGATAGAAGTACTTTGAGCCTGTAAGCTCTTGCAGAGGGGGAATAGCGCAAAACAGCCAAATCAAGGCAAGGATGTTGTGAGCATCCAAGTAGGCACGATATGAATGAGCACTAAGAGAAAGCAAGGATGCCTGAGATGCACTCTGGTTGAATCCATGAGATTAGTGCCCGTTTCTATGGGTAAAGTGGCATAACAGCATCATTACAATGAAAGGTGCAGATATGCTGCAAAATGCAGTGTTGAAATGCAACATTGTAAGTGGGTCAGAGATGTGCCATGATCTGTTGAGGCTGCTATGCTGCTGTGTGCCTAATGCCAGCCTCCACAGACATGCGGCAGTTGCAGGTAGTCACAGTCCATCCAGTGTGCCCTGAAATGTTGGTGTCCAAGATGGAGGCCCAGAGGAACGAACTGGGATTATGAGTTGCAAGGTACTTACTCTGACTTCCATGGTGGGAGTTATTGCCATCTAGTTTCTCTCCTGGGAAAATAGGATAATGAGGTGACAGGAGGTACTAGTCGAATATCAATGCATGCAAATAAGCGTATTGCCACTCACTAGTGAAATTCTCATCTTGCTATTCAAAACTCAATTGCAGGATTGAATTTATATTTGATATCAAGAATCTCATTTCTGCCAGTCTCACCATATTTTCCCAACTGACTCACTATTGTCCATGGTGTTTTGGGTTTGGTCAAATTTCATTGTTCTGATGAAGGGTTTAGGCCCGAAACGTCAAGTTTTCCTGCTCCTATGATGCTGCTTGACCTGCTGTGTTCATCCAGCCCCATGCTTGTTACCTTGAATATTGTGTGCAGTTTTGGTGCCCACATTTAAGAAAGAATGCAGACTCATTGTAGATTCAAAGGACATTTAGAATAAAGGACAAAGGATACTACAAGATAGGTACAGCCCCTTCAGCCCACCAGGCCTGCATCAACGTATGACACCTTTCTCAATTAAAACCTTTTGCCTCTATGTGGCTTGTATCTGTCTATTCCCTGCCCATTCACATAATTGTGAAGATGCCTCTTAAGCAGTGCTATTGTATCTGTTTCTACCACCTCGTCTGGCAGCACGTTCCAGGCACTTTACCACCTACTGTGAAGAAAAAAATGCCTCTCACATCTCCTTTTAACTTTCTCCCTCTTACCTTAAACCTATGTCCCCTAGTAATTGACATTTCAACCCAGGGATGAATATTCGTGACTATCCATTCTATCCATGCTTCTCATAATTTTGCAAACTTCTTTCAGGCTTATTTGATTGATACCTGTTATGAGCAAGTTATCTTATGAGGATAGGTTTGACAGGCTGGGCCTATTTCCACTGAAATTTAGAAGAATGAGGTGTGACTTCATTGAAGTGTATAATGTCCTGAATGGTCTTGACAAAGTGGATGTGCGCAGGAAGTTTCAGTCCAGAACTAAAGGGTCTCCCTTTCAGAAAAAAAAGGAGAAAAAGTTTCTGTTAGAAGCTAGTGATGCTGCAGAATCCTCTGCCTCAGAAGATGGAGGAGGTGGGGTCATAGAATATTTTTAAGACAAAGATCAATTGTTTCTTGATAAGCAGGGAATTCACAGGTTATTGGGAGAAAATGGAAGTGTGGTATTTGTAACACAAACAGATAATCTCAGAAGAATGGCGTAGCAAGTTGAAGTGGCTGAATGCTCCTATTATGTATATTCACCATAAAGTTATCAAAGCCTATTGGAAGAGAGTAAGAGTAGAGCATTGAGACAGAACACCAGGCATGGTGTTGAATGGAGGAGCTACCTGAATGGCCAACTCCTGCTCATATTTTCTATGTTTTGCTTTTTCTCTCTACTTCAGTTTTTTTCAACTTAAAAGGAACCATTTGCCATAATTTGGCTTTTTCCATTTTGAGACTTGGCACAACAGGTTACAAAATACACTGTTTATTTTATCTATAATTCTTTGTCCTAATTTGTAGTTGTCTTGTTCATTTTATAATTCTGAATGTCTTGTACAGCATTACCAGGCCTGTAAAGAGAACCCACCACTTGCGAGAAACATGCCTCCTGTAGCTGGAAAGATATTATGGGTGCGACAGCTCTTCAGACGTATATTTGAACCCATTGACTACTTCTATGTAAGTCATTTTTATTTATAGATTAAATCGTATTAGAATTTAATCAAAGAAAATTTTATTATTGCTTACTGTTTGTTTTTATAATTCAGGGCTTTGAATTACCTGCTCCTTGCAACCCTTTGCCATTGATTTGCAGTCGAATGGTACATTATGTATTATTGTGCCCTGATATTAACTTCATCCTAAATCACAGGGAAGTTGGTGCACCATCTGGTGTCTGGAGTTCCACGAGACAGACCCACCAGAGATTGCATCACACTGGCAAACTGTCAAGAAGGAGTTATCTGGAAGTCCTCAGCATTACTGCTAGATTGCACGTATATCTCACAACATCAGGTTAAAAAATGGCAAGGAAACTGACAGCTGATATTCACAACCATGGCACCCCTCTCCCCCATTAATTGATTGGAACTCCTGCATGTTGAATACCGTTTGGAAGAAACATTGATTGGAGCAAAGGCACACAATGCATACTTGGTGAAGGATTTCAATATCCATTCCCAAGAGTAGATTGGAAGCACAGTCATGATACTGACCAAGCTGGTTGAGCCCTGATAGTTTATATGCTAGTCTGGGTCTGTTATAGGTGCCCTTGCCCCCGCTATTTAATTTAAAACCCGCTCTGTTTCCCTGCTTATGTGGTTTGCGAGAACATTGTGTCCCAGGTGTAGACCATCTCAATGGTACAGATTGTACTTTATATTGGTGCTAATGGTCAATGAACCAAAATTCAACTCTCCCACACCAGTTTTTCAGCCATGCATTCATCTCTCTCACCTTGTTTACCTGACGCCAATTTGCACATGGCTGTGGTAATAATCCAGAGATTATTACATTTGATGTTCTATTTCTTAATTTGGTGACTTGCTTCTTATATTGGCTGACAACACATTTGTGAGTCTGGACTCACGTTCTTTGCTGCAAAGAACAATGTCAATCCCTCTGACTGTGCTATCTCTTACTATCACTATGTTCCTTTAGCTTCTCCAGTTTGAATGGCTTCCTGCACCATAGTGCCATGGTTATTTAACTCATGCAAGCAAACTAAGAGAATCTCAAACCTTCTGGACAGTTACAGCGGCTGACACTCCTGCATTCCTGTCCTCTGTGTCCCCATACCTGTCTCACTTGCAGTCACACCTACTGTCCCTGATCACTGACTGTATCAGAATATCCTATCTCAGCAGTTGTGACTGCCTTCTGGCAAAAAGAATCGTGATAACATTCAACCTCCCTGATGTACTGCGGTGTCTGTATTTTAGCCTCCAGCTCACAAAATGAAGCTGTTCGAACATAACCACTTACTGTAGATATTGTTGTCCTGGATCACAATGGTATCCTTGAGCTCTTGAGTTCCCACGTACTGCAGCTGCAGAATCTTACCCTAACCCGCATGGGCCTAAACTACATCGTCCTCTTCATAGGGTATGTGGAACTGTCCCTCTTCCTCTGTTACACTGGCACTATCCCTCACCTCTGCTACACTGATGATTGTATCGGCGTTGCCTCGTGCTCCCACAAGGACCTTGAACAGCTCATCAACTTTACTAACAACTTTCACCCCAACCTCAGGGAAAGGTGATGGCCTTGTGGTATTTTCGCTGGATTGTTAATCCAGAGACCCAGAAAACATTCTAGGGACCTGCGTTCAAATCCTGCAATGGCAGATGGTGGAATTTGAATTCAATAAAATATCTGGAATTAAGAGCCTAATGATGACTAGGAATCCACTGCCTATTATCGGAAAAACCCATCTGGTTCACTTATGTCCTTGAGGGAAGGAAACTGCCATCCTTTTCTGGTCTGGCCTACATGTGACTCCAGACCCACAGCAATGTGGTTGACTCTGAACTGCCCTCTGGGCAATTAGGGATGAGCAATAAATGCTGCCTATCCAGCAATGCCCTAATCCAGTTCATGAATAAAGTAAAGGAGCCTCCATCTCCTTCCTAGACCTCTCTGTCTCCATCACTGGTGACTGCCTCGAAACTGACATCTACTTCAAGCCCACTGACTACCACTGCTAGCTGGACTACACCTCCTCTCACCCACCTTCCTGCAAGATTGCAATTCCCTACTCCCAATTGCTCCACCTCCGCTGCATCTGCTCCCAAGATGGGGTGTTCCACTCCCGCACATCCCCCACACATCCCCCACACATCCCAGATGTCCTCCTATTTCAAGGACCGTAATTCCCCCCCTCCAGTGATCGAAAACACCCTAACCCGCACCACTTGCGTTTTCCGCACTTCTGCCCTCACATCCCTCTCCCCAACAAAAATAAAGACAGAACCCCCTTGTCCTCACATATCAACTCACTAACCTCTGCATCCAATGTATCATTCTCTGCCATATCCGCTACCTACAATCCGACCCCACAGCCAAAGAGATATTTCCCTGCCCACCCCTATCTGCCTTTTGTAGGAACCGCTCTCATCGTGACTGCCTTGTCCGCTCCACAGTCCCCACTAACCCCACCCACCTTTCCCTGCAATCGCAGGAAGTTCTATCCCTGCCCCTACACCTCCCTCCTCACCTCCATTCAAGGCACAAAACAAACCTTCCACATTAGACAGGGGTTCATCTGTACATCCGTCAACTTGGTCTACTGCATCCGCTGCTCCCGATTTGGCCTCTTCTACATCGGTGAGACCGAGTGTAGACCGACAGACCATTTTGTAGAGCATCTGCGCTCTGTACACGACAAACAACAACACCTTCTGGTCGCGAACCATTTTAACTCCCCCTCCCACTCCGTGGGTGACGAGTCCACCCTGGGCCTCCTCCACTGTCACAACACCACCCACAAACTGGAGGAGCAGCACCTCATATTCCACCTTGGGAGCCTACAGTCCGATGGCCTAAACATGGAATTCACCAGTTTTAAGATCTCCCCACCCCCGGCCTCAAGCCGTGTTCAACCCTCCCTCTCATTCCCGCCTCCTTGACCTGACACAACCTGTCAATCTTCTCTCCCACCTAACTGCTCCTCCCACCTCACTGACCAATCCCCACCACTCCCTACCTGCACTCACCTATCACATCCCACCTACCTTCCCCAGCCCCACCCCTCAGTGGCTTGTACTGCTGCCTTGCAGTGCCAGGGACCAGGGTTTGATTCCAGCCTTGGGTGACTGTGTGTGGAGTTTGCACATTCTCCCCGTGTCTGTGTGGGTTTCCTCTGGGAGCTCTGGTTTGCTCCTACAGTCCAAAGATGTGCAGGTTAGGTGGATTGGCTATGCTAATTTGCCCATACTGTCTGGGGTGGGAAATGCAGGGATAGGATAGGGTGTGGATCTGGGTGGAATGCTTTTTGGAGAGTCAGTGATACTCGATGGGCTGAATGGCCTGCTTCCACACTGTAGGGATTCTATGAAGTTATAAGGAAACATTGAGCAGTTTAGGCGTGTAATCATGGAGTTTAGAGGATTGAGAGGCAACCTTCTTGAAAAAACAAGACTCGCAGGGCACTTTGTAAGTGTATTTTTCGTGTATGTCTGATCTATTTGCTTACTTTGGTCAGACTTGTTTTACACTAACAATGAGAAGTAGTTTACCATTAGACATGGTTTATTATCATTGAAACATAATATATGTGCAATTATATAGTGGTGATGTCCTAGTGGTATTATCACTGGACTGGAAATCCAGAGAGCCATATAATGATTTAGAGACCTCAGTTCAAATACTGAATGGCAGATGGTGGAATTTGAATTCAACAAAAAAAAAATCTGGAATTAAGAGTCTAATGATGACCATGAATCTATTGTTGATTACCAGAAATCCCATCCAGTTCACTAATGTTCTTTAGGGAAGGAAACTGCTACCCTTTCCTGGTCTGTCCTACGTGTGACTCCAGGCCCATAGCAAGGTAGTTGACTCCTAACTGCCCTCTGGGCAATAAATGCTGCCTAGCCAATGACGCCCTCATCCCATGAATGAAGATTTTATGAAACCCATCTTTCCCTCTGATTTCCCAAGTAACCTAAGAGTTCTTAAATGCCTGTGCTCTCATGCTGGTTTAAAATCTGCTTCAGAAGCGCAAGATGGTACAGCAGTTTATACTACCGCAATTACAGCTGGTCAAACTGAAGTTGAGGCTATTCTTCCTGATTTTGATTGATTTGATTTTATTGTCGTGTGTACTCATGTATAAACTTACAGGAGTTCAGTGAAAAGTGTATAATGTCACCACACAAGGTGCTATCTTAGGTATAAATACCTAGGTACAGAATCTTAACAAGGTACAAAGAAAGAACAAAGTTAAAAGTTAAACATTGCCATAATTGTGGTGGAGTGTAAAGTATATGAATTAAAATTAAAAGTTACACACTGCAGACCTTCTTAGTTTTAAGTGAAAAATAAAGAAATAAAAGCACAAAAGTACTTAGCCCGAGTGGGACTGCACTTCAAGGAATAGACTCAAGACTGGACATTCATGCTCAGGCAACGCCGGGCCAAGGATTCGCCAAGCTGGCCAAAAGTCCACCATGCCAGGCCAAAAGTCCACCACACGGGGCCTGAAGACCTCCACGCTGAACATTTGTCATGACAGGCCAAATGTCCGCCATTCTAGGCTGGGAGGCTACCACACAAGCAGGAGGTCACCACCTTAAGCCGGTAGGCTGCCTTGCCTGGCTGCCAAGCTAGGCCAGGATGTTGCCCGCCAGTCTAAGAGGTCACCTCGCCAGGTTGAAAGGCTGCCACATCAGGACAGGAGGTTGTCTCGCCAGGCCACAAAGTCTCTATGCTAGGCTGAGAGGGTACCACACTAAGCTGGGAGGCCGCCACACCAGGCCAGGAGGGTGCCACTCCAAACTGGATGCCACCAGACAGGGAGGCTGCCTCGCCATGTCTGTGCTGAGTCTGAGGCTGGGATTTGAAGGCCATGAGTCTGTGGCTGGGAGAAGAAAGAAGCGAGGAAGAGAAAAAGACACAAAAGAGAAGAAAAAAGAGAGCAAAACACAAAAAGGAAGCTGTTGGAATGGACGAGTTCCGTCTGAAGTGCCCTACTTCGCCACCATCTTGGACCTCATTCTGCTCCCAATGTACCTGCTTTTTGGTGCTGACGTTCTCTCTGGAGTGTGTCAGACCCATCAGATTTGAGAAGCCTCTTTTAAATAGTTCTCCAGATCATTCCCAAATAAAGTAGCTTTAGCAACAGCAGTTTGATGTAACAATGTAATTAGCATAATTCAATTACTGCATGTAAGTTGAGTTTCTGTCCCATGAAGGGCATTGTAAAACACAGTACTGGATATGAGATGTATTGATTGAACTGATCCTAGGACCGGGGCTGCCTCAAAAACAGTTCTACTGAGTCATAGAGTTATCGCGTCATACAGCATGGAAACAGATCCTTCGGCCCACCTTGTCCATGCCAACCAAAGAGTCATAGAGGTCTACAGCATGGAAACAGGCCGTTCGGCCTAACTTGCCCATGCCGCCCAGTTTTCACAGTTGAACTAGCCCTGTTTGCCTGCATTTGGTCCATGTCCCTCCATACATATCCCATCCATGTACCTGACTAAATGTTTCTTAAATTATGAAATTGTACTCACTTTCACCACTACCTCTGACAGCCCATTCCAGACACTCAACACCCTCTGTGTGAAAAAAATTGTCCCTGTGGACCCTTTTGTATCTCTCCCCTCTCACCTTAAACCCTATGCCCTCTAGTTTTAGATTCCCCTACCATGGGGAAAAGCTGCTAGCTGTCTATCTTTCTATGTCTCTGTTGATTTTATAAACCTCTATAAGGTCACCCCTCAGTCCCCTACTCTCCAGGGAAAAAAGACCCAGCCTATTCAACATCTCCTTATAACTCAAGCCTTCCCGTTCAGGTGGCATCCCAGTAAAGCTTCTCTGCAGTCTTACTAAAGATAGCCTTTCTATAGTAGGGTGATCAGAACTGCTTGCAGTACCCCAAATGTGGCCTCACCAATGTCTTGTACAGCTGCAACAAGACATCCCAACCCCTATTCTCAGTGCTCTGACCGATGAGAGCAAGAATGCCGAAAACCTTCTTCACCACCCTATCTACCTATCTACCTGTGACTTTACTTTCAAGGAGCTATGAACTTGTACTCCTAGATGTCTTTGTTTTATAACACTTGCTAGGGCCCTAGAATTTACTTTGTAGGTCCTGCCCTGGTTTGCCCACCAAATTGGAACACCTTGCATTTACGTACATTAACGTCTATCTGCCGTTCCTCAGCCACTGGCCCAGTTGATCAAGATCTTGCTGCATTCCCAGATAATCTTCTTCATAGATAGCAAGGTGTAGAGCTGGATGAACGCAGCAGGCCAAGCAGCATCAGAGGAGCAGGAAGGCTGACGTTTCGGGCCTAGACCCTTC
>JAHRHZ010000279.1:2161377-2182698 GCA_024137785.1 Ginglymostoma cirratum | reverse complement strand
TGACCCTTCTGAAGAAGGGTCTAGGCCCGAAACATCAGCCTTCCTGCTCCTCTGATGCTGCTTGGCCTGCTGTGTTCATCCAGCTCTACACCTTGTTATCTCAGATTCTGCAGCATCTGCAGTTCCTACTATCTGTAATCTTCTTGACAGTCGGCTGTACCACCAATCTTGGTGTCATCCACAAATTTACTAACCGTATCTCTTAAATGCTCATCCAAAACATTCATATAAATGATAAATAACAGTGGACCCACCACCGATCCTAGCAGCACTCTGCTGGTCACAGGCCTCCAGACTGAAAAATATAGCTCTAACACCACCCTGTGTCTTTTATTGTCAAGCCAGTTTTGGATCCAGTTGGCTAGCTGTCCCTGGATCCTATGAGATTTGATCTTACTCAGTAACCTACTATGTGGTACCTTGTCGAAGGCCTTGCTAAAGTACATGTAGACAATGTCTACCCACTGCCCTCATCTACATTCTCTATCACCCCTTCAAAAAGCTCAATCAAATTCATGAGACACAATTTCCCACGTACAAAGCCATGTTGACTATCTCAAACGAGTCCTTGCCTCTCCAAATGCCTCTAGATCCTGTCTCTCAGAATCCCCTCCAACAACTTTCCCACCACAAACATCATACTCACCGATCTGTAATTTCCAGGCATTTCCCTGCAGCCATTCTTAAATAATGGCATGAATTAGTCACCTTCCAGTCTTTGGGCACTTCACCATGGCTGTTGATGACACAAATATCTCTGCTAGGGGCCTCACAATCTCTTCCATAGCTTCCTACAACATCCTGGGATACACTTGATCTACCATCGTCTGTCTTAAGACTTCCATTGGATACTCTTCTATAATGTGGACGCTTTTCAAGACTACACTGTTTATTTCCCCAACGTTCCTAGCTTTCATGTCTTTGTCCACAGTAAATACGGACGCAAAATATTCGTTTAGGATCTCACCCATCTCCTGTGATTCCACACATTGATGGCCTCGTTGGTCTTTAAGGGGCCCTATTCTCTCCCTAGTTATTCTTTTGCCCTTAATATACTTATAGAATCTCTTTGGAATCTCCTTCCCTTATCTGCCAAAGCAATCTCAGGTCCCCTTTCTGCCCTCCTAATTTTCCTCTTAAGTGTACTCCTACAGACTCTATACTCCTCAAAGGATTCATATGATCCCAGCTGTCTATACTTAACATATGCCTCCTTTTTCTTGACCACAGCCTCAATATCTCTGGCTATCCAATGATTCCTACTCTTGCCGGCCTTGCCCTTCACATTAGCAGGAACATGAGGTCCATGAAACCCCATTCCATCAAGCCAAGAATTCCTCAATATCCTCAAGAATTAAAGTCAGCGATGACAAGATTATGGTATCCTTTGACATCACAGCATTATTCACGTCAATTGATATCCCACTAGCTAAAGAAACACTGGCCACATTATGAGAGGAAGCAGGAATGCAGGCCAGCAGATCCATCAGCAATGACAACATACTCAAACTACTAGATTTGTGCCTCACCACACACTTCATCTTTAATGGCCAAGTATACAAGCAGATCAATGGCACACCTATGGGGTCACCCATCTTAGGACACATCATGCAAAGACTAGAACACACCAGCCTCCCCCTCATTCAACCTAAACCGTGGATCCGGTACATGGACGACACATTTGTCGTCATTAAACGCACCAAAATAGAAGAGACCCACCACCTCATCAACAATGTACTCGCCGGCATTAAATTCACATGAGAGAAGAAGAAAACAACAATCAGCTTCCATTTCTGGACGTCAGAGTTGAACATATGACCAACAGGGAGTTCCAAACCTCAGTATACAGGAAATCAACTCACACTGACCAAATCCTCAACTTCCACAGCAACCATCCCAATGTCCACAAACAAAGCTATTTAGGACACTATTTAAATGGGCCACCACTCACTGCAACCTGCCAGAAATACGCAGACAAGAGGAAGAGCACCTATACAAAATCTTCACTATGAACAGATTACCCTGCAACTTCATCTGCAGGTGCCTACTGGCCACACTGCCTACATCAAGAACATATCAAAACTGACAACGAGACTCCTACGACCACTAGGAATCATGGTAGCACACAAGCCCACAGCCACTCCACAACAAGCACTCACAAAGATTAAAGACCCCATTCCTGGAACATGCAGAACCAATGAAATCTACAAAATATCGTGCAATAACTGCCACAAGTATTACATCAGACAGACAGGAAGGAAACTAGCCATCAAAATACATGAACATCAGCTTGCAGCAAAACAACATGACGAACTTTCCTTAATATCAGTTAACTTGGACAATGAAGGCCATCAGTACAACTCGGACAACGTAACTATAATAGCCCAAGTCAAACGTAGACACAGGAATTCCTAGAGGCATGGTTCTCAACCCATAAAACAGTCAACAAACATATAGAATTGGAACCCATATACAACCCATTCGGAACAAAACTGGAAATAACACAATTCACCATAACAGACCGAATAGTATAATTCTAAGCAGAGTAGAACAGCATCGCTTCAGCAAAGGCCTCACTAATGATGTCACCTAGCACGGGGACGAAACATCTGAACGAAAACAAACCAGTTCAGCAAGCAAGTCAACAACCTTACCCACAACCCGAGCTTCAAATCTTTGCTAAAACTTTAAATGAAAGCTTTCTACTTGCCTGCTCTTTCTTTACCTGAGAACAGCCCCTCCAATCAACTTTTGGAAATTCCTGTCTAATATCGTCAAAATTGACCTTGCCCCAATTTAAAACTTTAATTTGTGGACCAGCCCTAACCTTTTCCACTACTATTTTAAAACTCATAGAAAGATGGTCACTGGTCCCGAAGTGCTCCCCCACTAACATCTCAGTCACTTTTGCCCTGCCTATTTCCCAAGAGGACGTTGAGTTTGCTCCTTCTCTGGTAGGGCCACTTACATATTAATTGAGAGACGATAAGGACTGCAGATGCTGGAAGCCAGAGTCTATAGGTGTGAGGGTGGAAAAGCCCAGCAGGTCAGACAGTATCCGAGGAGCAGTTAAGTCAACGAAACCCTTCACTGAACCTGACGAAGGTCTTTGGCCCGAAACGTTGACTTATCTGCTCCTTGGAAGCTGTGTGACCTACTGTGCTTTCTCAGCGTCACAGCTGCAAACAGTACAAATTGATTAAGAAGGTTTCCTTGAAGACACTTAACAAATTCCTCCCCATCCAAGCTCTTTACATTCTGCAGTCCCAGTTTATGTTTGGAAAGTTAAAATCCTCCAATTATTCTTACAGCTATCTGTGATCTCCCTATGTATTTACTCCTCAATATCCCGCTGTCTATTGGGGTTCTATTGTACATTCCCATCAAAGTGATCACTCCCTTCTTTTTCCTCAGTTCCACCCATATAGGTTCATTGGACGATTCCCCACTAATATTCTCCCTAAGCACTGCTGTGATGCTTTTACTAATCAAAAGTGCCACTGCCCCTCCCCTCTTGCCTTCCCTTCTATCCTTCCTATAACATTTGCTAGTCCTGTCTCTCCCTCAGCCTTGTTTCCGTAACAGCTATGTTATCCCAGTTCCATGTTGCAATCCTTGCCCTTACTTTTTCATCTGCTTTATCTGTTAGACCTCTTGCATTGAAGTAAATGCATTTTAATTCATCTTCCCTCGTTCTGTACCGTGCTCTTGCCTGTCTTGTCAGCTTAACATTTTGTCTTTAACTTCTGTACCAGCCTCAGAATTCTCTCTTGTCTCACTACTGTTTAGGGTTCAACCCCCATCCAGACTACTCTAAACCCTCCTGAATAATTCTAGCAAATCTCCCCAGCAGGAAGTTGGTCCCTCTCCAGATCAAGTACAACCCATCCCTCTTGTATAGGTCACTTCTTCCCTATGATCCAAAAGCATCCGAATCCCTACCCCTTGCACCAGCTCCTCAGCCACACATTCATCTATTCTATCTTCATATTCCTAATTTCACTAGCATATGGCACTGGGAGTAATCCAGAGATTACTATCCTTGAGGTCCTGCTTTTTAACCACCTGCCTACCTTCCTATATTCACTCTGTCGGACCTCATCCCTTTTTTCTGCCTATGTCATTGGTACCAATGTGTACAATGACCTCTGGATGCTCACACTCCCTTTTGAGAATTTGCTGTAACCACTCTGAGACATCTTTGACTCTTGCAGCAGGGAGGAAACGCATTATTCTAAAGTCTTGCTCGCAGCCGCAAAAACTGTATGTGCTCATGACTAGAACCCTAACACAATTGCTCACTTGGACTTTGCCACACACTGCTTTACAGCAGAACCAGTGTGGTGACAAAGACCTGGCTGCTGCTGGTATTTTTCCCTGACAGGATATCTTCCCAGCAGTTTCTAAACAGTTTCCAAAAAAACCTGAAGAATTGTGGATGCTGGAAATCAGAAACGAAAACAGAAATTATAGAAAAACTCTAGTAGCATCTGTGGAAAGAAATCAGAGTGAATGTTTCAGGTCTAGTGACTCTGCTTCAGAACAGTATTCAAAACTGGATACTTACTTGAGAGTGGAGTAGCCACAGGAGACTCCTCAATTACCCCCCACTTCCCCTGGTGGTCACCCATCTACCTGATGGAACCTTCAGTGTGACCACCTACCTGAAGCTACTATCTATCACACTTTCTGCCTCCTGTGTCAGTGCATCCAACTGCTGCTCCAACCAATCCATGCAGTCTGAGAGGAGCTACAGCCAGATACACTTCCTGCAGACATAGTGACCCGGGACAGTCAACTGCTCCCTCATCTCCCACACCTGACAGGAGGACCAGACCATTCCACTCACTGCCATCTCTGCCCCTTTAACAATTAGCAGAAGAAAAAATGTCTTACCCTTACCTTAGGCCAGGCAGACAGATAGAAGTAGGAATGTCAGGGGTTCTGTTCACTGAGAAGCCAGCTCTGTGCTAGCCGGGTCAGTGCTGTGTACTATGCATGTGTAAATAAATGATGACTTGGTGACGGCAGGCTCAAGGGGTCAAGTGGCCTCCTCCTGCTCCTATCTTATATGTTTCTGTCTTAGGATGCATCTCAACTATTTCAGGTGTCTTATCAATTATAAGATCAGACAGCCTGTCCAATACCTCATCCTTACCAATTTTTAACCCTTCTAGTATTTAAATTACTCATTTTTCTCCGTAGCTTGGAATAGTATCTTATTTCTTGCTGAAGATAAATACGAAGTATTCATTTAATATCCCAGCTATGTCTCCTAACTGTTCCTAATCAGTCTCATTCCTCCCTTACCTTTTTTGTTGCTATTTATAAGCCTATATGAAACTTTAGACTTTTCTTTTATGTTAATTATAGAATAATACAAGATACAGAGGCCATTTGGCCCATCAAGTCTATACCATCAAAAATATATTACTACCTACACTAGTGCCACTTTCCCGTACTAGGCCCATAACCTTGAATGTAATGACACTTCAAGTGTTCAAGTACTTTATAAAGGGTTGTGAGGTTTCCTGTCTCAACTACCCTCCCAGGCAGAGCATTCTAGCCCCCACCAATGAACAACTTCTTATATTCACCCTGCTATTAATCCTGTCCATACCCTTTGTAATCTTATACACCTCTATCAGGTCCCCTCCAACCTTTTCTGCACCAGAGAAAACAGCCCAAGCTTATCCAGCCTCTTTTTTTCTTGGATGAGGGCGTCGCTGGCTAGGCAGCATTTACTGTCCATCCTTAAATGCCCAGAGGGCAGTTCAGAGTCAACCGCATTGCTGTGGGTCTGGAGTCACATATATGCCAGACGAGGCAAGGAGGGCAGTTTACTTCCTTAAAGGACAGTAGGGAACCAGATGGGTTTTTTCCGATAATCGGCAATGGATTCGAGGTCAGCATTAGACACTTAATTTGTATTTTTTTTATGGAATTAAAATTCCAAGATTAAGCTTCAAACTGAGGTCCGCAGAACATTATCTGTGTCTCTGGATTGACAGTCCACAATAATACCACTGGGCATCACTTTTACACATGCCTTCCTCATAGCTGACGTGCTCGGGCAACATCTCGGTGAATCCCTTTTGCATCCCCTCAAGAGCAATCATATCGTTCCTATACAGTGGTGACTAGATTGCACTATTAATCTTCCAGACACCTTCAGAGATATGTTGCCAAGCGCCCCAAGATCCCTCTGTCATCTGAGTTTTCTAGTGTCTTGCCATTCATTGAGTAGACCTTGTTTGTTCTGTCTTACAAAACTCATCACGTCACATTTATCAGGGTTGACTGCCACTTTCTTTTCAAAGCTCCCCTTTTCTTCTCTTATTGTCTTTTTCACCTCCCACTGAAACTTTTATATTCAGTTGAGTTTTCACTTTTTTTTCAGTAGTATATCAAGTATTTTCCCATACTTCAGCAGTCACCTCACTCCAAAGGCCATCACTGATGAGATGAGATTTCTGACAGCTGTGCCAGATAAACCTTGCTTTCGTGAGGCCGCATGTGGAGTTTTAGTCCTTTTACTTGACAAAGGATGTAATTGTATTGGAGGCAGTTCAGAAAAGGTTCAGAAAAGATTAATTCCAAAGATATAAAGCTTGTTTTATGATGAGAGATTGAGCAGTTTTGTCCTGTACTCACTAGAGATTAGAAGGACAAGAGCAGACATAATTGACATTTATAAGATGCAAAAGAGATTGACAAAGTAGACGTAGATTGATATTTCCCCTTGGCGGGGGGCGCAGAATGAGAGGGCATGTTTTTAGCCTAGACGGTGGCAGATTTAAAACTGTGATGAGGAGGAATTACTTCTCCAAAATGGTCATGAATTTGTAGAATCTGTCCACGAAGAGTGTGGTTGATGCCAGGACGTTGAATAAATTTAGGGAGAAGATAGATAGTTTCTAATTAGTAATATGTTACCTCGTGAGACTGCGGTCTTCATCGTTCAGCGGCGGGAGTCAGGAGAGAGTGCAAGGGCAGCTGGGAAGGTAAGCCTTCAGTTTAAAAGACTTACCTCGTGCGACTGCGGCCTTCCTCGTTCAGCGACGTGAGGGGACTGCTGGGTAAGTAAAACCATATATTCTGGCAGTGACTAAACCCGAAACACTACACGTGTAGCGTCTCCCACACATCCTCCTCCTCTAACCAAAAAAAAGAGACTGGTATGGTGTGTTGCCTGCCTGGTGCCAGGGTAAGGGATATCTCTAACTGGCTTGAAAGGATATTGGATGGGAGGGGGAGGATCCAGTTGTTGTGGTCCACACTGGAACAAGCAACATAGGCATGACAAGGAAAGAGGACCTGTTCAGAGATTATCAGGAGCTAGGAACCAAATTAAAGAACAGGTCGTCAAGGGTTATAATCTCTGGATTACTGCCCGAGCCATGTGCTAATCGGCTTGGGACATGAGAATAAGGGAAGTCAACATGTGGCTATAAGAGTGGTGCGGGAAAGAGGGGTTCCTTTTCATGGGGCACTGGTATCAGCATTGGAACAGGAGGGATCTGTACCGTTGGGACGGTCACCTGAATCCAGCTGGGACCAATCTTCTAGTAAAAAGAGTAAATAGGCTGGGGACTATTTACTTGTAAATAGTCAACAGGACTTTAAACTAGAAAGTGGGGGTGGAGACAATGGTGAAACTTGCCCCAGTGGGAAACAAAGCAGCAGGTTAACATCTGTAGTGGTGGATTCAACTAAGTGGAAAAATATGAAAGAAATGACGGGGGAGAGGAACTCAGGAGCGGTTATTAAAGTCTCCACAGAGACAAATAGGACAGAGTATTTGGAAAGGGCGAGCAATCAAACACTGGGAAAATGAATGACAATGAGAAGAGGGACAATTCATACAGGACTGAAGGTATTATATCTGAATGCATGCAGTATAACGAATAAGGTAAATGAACTTGTGGCGCAGATCGAAATTGGCAGGTATGACATGGTGGGCATCACGGATACATGGCTGCAAGGGGATCAGGATTGAGAACTGAATATTCAAAGTTATACATTCACTGGAAAAGATAGGCAGGTGGGCCGAGGAGGTGGGGTTGTCTTCTTAGTAAGAAATGAAATTAAATTAATAGGAAGAAATGAAGTAGGGCCAGATGGTGTAGAATCTGTGTGGGTAGAATTGAGGAACCAAAAAGGTAAAAAAGAACATAGTTGGAGTCATGTACTGGCCTCCAAACAGTAGTCAGGAAGATACACCAGGAGATAGAAAAAGTGTGTAAGAAAGACAAAGTCACTGTGATCATGGGGGATTTCAATATGCAGGTGGACTGGGAAAATCATGTTGGTAGTAGAATGCAAGAAAAGGAGTTTGTGGAATGTCTACGAGATGGCTTTTTGGAGCAGCTCGTGGTGGAGCCTACAAGGGAACAGGCAATACTGGCTTTGGTGTTGTGCAATGAGGCAGACTTGATCAGGGAGCTTAAGGTAAAGGAACGCTTAGGAGGTAATGGTCATAAGATGATAGAATTTACTCTGCAAATTGAGAGGGAGAAGATAGAATCAGAGGTAATGGTGCTGCAGCTGAATAAAGGTGACTACATAGGTATGCAGGAGGAGCTGGGCAGAATTGACTGGAAGAGGAGCCTCGCAGGAAAGAACAGTAATGGCAGGAGTTTCTGGGAGTAATTCAGGAGACACAGCAAAAGTTCATCCCTAGGAAAAAGAAGCATGGTACAGGGAGGATGATGTAACCATGGCTGACTGAGGAAGTCAGGAATAGCATAAAAGCAAAAGAGAAAGCATATAATGTGGCGAAGGGCAGTGGGAAACCAGAGGACTGGGAAGCTTACAAAGACCAACAGAGAGCAACAAAAAAAGAAATAAGGAGGGAGAAGATTAAGTATGAGGCTAAGCTAGCCAGTAATGTAAATGAAGACTGTAAGAGTTTCTTCAGATATATAAAGGGCAAAAGAGAAGCAAAAGTGGATATTGGACCACTGGAAAATGATGGTGGAGAGATAATAGTGGGGAACAAGGGAATGGCTGAGGAACTGAATAATTACTTCGCGTCAGTCTTCATGGTGGAAGACATGAGTAATCTCCCCAAAATTCAAGAGAGTCAGGGGGCAGAGCTGAGTATGGTGGCCATCACCAAGGAAAACATGCTAGTAAAACTGATTGACCTGAAGGTGGATAAGTAACCTGGACCAGATGGACTACACCTCAGTGTTCTGAAGGAGATACCTGAAGAGATAGTGGAAGCAGTAGTGGTGATCTTTCAGGAATTGTTAGAGCCAGGGAGGGTCCCAGTGGATTTGGAAAATTGCTAATGTGACACTCCTGTTTAAAAAGGGAGTAAGGCAGAAGACGGGAAATTACAGGCCAATTAGCCTAACCTCGGTCGTGGGTAAGATTTTGGAGTCCATTGTAAAGGATGAGTTTTCTGAATATTTGGAAATGTATAGTAAAATAGGGCAAAGTCAGCATGGTTTCATCAAGGGGAGGTCATGCCTGACAAATCTGCTAGAATTCTTTGAGGAAGTAACGAGCAGAGTAGACCAAGGAGAGCCAGTGGACGTTATCTACCAGGACTTCAATAAGGCCTTTGACATGGTGCCGCACAGAAGGCTGCTGAAGAAGATAAGGGACCATGGTGTTAGAGGCAGGGTGCTAGCAATGATAGAAGATTGGCTGTCTGGCAGAAAGTAGAGAGTGGGGATAAAGGGGTCTTTCTCAGGATGGCAGCCAGTGACAAGTGGTGTTCTGCAAGGGTCAGTGTTGAGACCACAACTTTTCACTTTATACATTAATGATCTAGATGAAGGAACTGTGGACATTCTGGCTACGTTTGCAGATGATACAAAGATAGGTAGAGGGACAGGTAGTATTGAGGCAGTGGGGAGGCTGCAGGAGGATTTGAACAGGTTAGGAGAGTGGGCAAAGAAGTGGCAGATGGAGTACAATGTCAGAAAGTGTGAGATCATGCACTTTGGTAAGAAAAATAAAAGCATGGACTGTTTTCTAAATGGGGAGAAAATTCAGAAATCTGAAGTACAAAGAGACTTGGGAGTTCTAGTCCAGGATTCTCTCAAGGTAAATTTACAGGTTGAGTCAGTAGTCAGGAAGGCAAATGCAATGTTGGCATTTATTTTGAGAGGACTTGAATATAATAGCGGGGATGTACTGCCTAGGCTTTATAAGGCTCTGGCCAGGCCACATTTGGAGTATTGGGTGCAGTTTTGGGCCCCATATCTCAAGAAGGATGTAGTGGCCCTGGAGCAGGTTCAGAAGAGGTTCAAGAGAAAATGGTCCCAGTAATGAAAAGCTTAACATATGAGGAACATTTGAGGACTCTGGAACTATACTCATTGGAGTGTAGAAGGATGAGGGGGGATCTAATTGAAACTTACAGAACACTGAATGGCCTGGACAGAGTGGATGCTGGGAAGATATTTTCATTTGTAGGAGAGACTAGGACCCAAGGACACAGCCTTAGATTAAAAAGAAGACCTATTAGAATGGAGATAAGGAGAAACTTCTTCAGTCAGAGAGTGGTGAATCTATGGAATTCACTGCCACAGAAGACTGTGGAGGCCAGATCATTGAGTACATTTAAGACTGAGATAGATAGGTTCTTGATTATCAAGGGGATCAAGGGTTAAGGGGAGAAAGCGGGAGAATGCGGTTGAGGAACTTATCAGCCATGATTGAATGGCGCAACAGATTCGATGAGCCGAATGACCTAATTTTTGCTCCTGTGTCCTATGGTCTTATGTTAAAGGGTTATGCGGAGTGCTCATGAAAGTTGAGTTGAAGCCAAGATTGATCAGCTTTGATCGTATGAAATAGTGGAGTAGGCTCAAGGGACTGAATTGCCTACTCCTGCTACTAGTTCCAAAACCCTTTGTTAAAGTTAAGAAAGACCTCTGCCTGGCAACTGAAGTCCTAGTGTACACACTAGTTGTCATCACCACAATCCTGTACTACAATACTTGGACTATGCATTAGCAATGCATGACAGTAAAGCATCAGCAAAATGCTATCATCAATCCCTTAATTGCATTCACTAGGAGAATTAGTGAGAATCGGAGAATTCGTGAGCCAGAATGTTGTAGAGTCATAGAGTCATACAGTTCTACAGCACGGAGACAGGCCCTTCAGCCCAAATGGGTTCATGCCAACCAAAATGTCCATCTATACTAACCCCATTTTCCTGCATTTGGCCCATATCCTTCTAAACCTTTCCTATCCATATATCCATCCAAACACCTTTTAAATGTTGCTAATGTACCTGCCTCAACCACTTCTGCTGGCAAAACGTTGTCTTTCTTTAAGTCAGCTGTGCAACATTCAGACAAAACTCTCACGAAATCAACAATTATGGAGTGGACGCTATGTCTGGAATTGTTGAAAAATGTCTCCTCTGCAGATCCTATTTTCTCAACTTTTAAATAGTCACATGGGAGGCAGTGACCTAGTGGTACTGTCACTGGCCTATTAATTAAAAAACTCGGCTAATGTTCTGGCGATCCGGGTTCACATTTCACCATGGAAGATGGTGGAATTTGAATTCAATGAAAAGGAATTTGGAATTAAGAGTTTAATGATGATCATGAACAATTATCGGGAAAAACCCATCAGAGTCACTCATGTCCTTTAGGGGTGGAAACTGCCATCCTTATCTGGTCTGGCCTACATGTGTCTCCAGACCCACAGCAATGTGGTAGATTCTTAGCTGCCCATTAGACAGTTGGGAAGTACAGTAAATGCTGGTCTAGTCAGTAATGCCCTGATCCCACGAATTAAAAAAAAACAAGCATACCTTTTCTTCTTTATTATAATTTCTCTTTTGTCTTCTGAGGAGCTTTGCCTTTGTGTGCTTAACCTTTTTCTTTCAACAGAATACACTTGACAGTGCCCAGCATGCCTCCTCCTTGAAGGGAGTCCTTTGTTCTGTTACTGTTTTTCCCACCTAACGTTGACTCAAATTTAGACACCGAGTTCTGCGCTTTTTTCATTGCATTTGTCTTCCCCCCCCGCCCCAGTTGATTATTCTTACACTGGATTATTCTTTGTCCTTTTCTTTAGGCGACATAAATTTTATAATACCATGATCACTGTTCCACGGATATTGTCTCACTGACATGGGCAGAGTTTTCCATATTCTGGTGTACAGTAAGCAATGGCAATAAAGGAGGGAAAATATGGTGAGAATGAAAAAGACCAGATTCTCAATGTTGAGAAAAACTTTCCCAATCTTCACTTCAAACTTAAAAGGTGACATCAGAATCACCATTTGAGTGGCAATTTATTTGTATGGCGGTTGTATTCCATGAAAGCCACAACTAATTTTATTTAGAAACTGAAAGAACAATAGATGCTGTAAATCAGAGACAAAACTAGAAATTGCTGGAGCAACTCAGTAGGTCTGGCAGCATCTGTGGAGAGAAATCAGAGTTAACGTTTCAGATCAAGTGACACTTCCTCAGAACTGGGTTCTCATCTAAAATGTCACCTTGACTTTACACTGATAAAACCTTTAGTTCTCTCAGAACTGTGAAATTTGAGGATTTACATGTACATATTAATCAATTAAAACCATCTAATATATTAAATATTTAACAGCATTTTAGGTTTGTCCAAACACCCTCATCAGTGGCATGAACCTTTGATCTTTTATTTATAACTTCTGTGTCTGATGCTATCTGTCTCAATAACAACTAACAAAGGAGTGAGGCTCCGAAAGTTTGTGTTTTCAAATAAACCTGTTGGACTATAACCTGGTGTCATATGATTTCTGACCCGGAGCCACTGTGCGAACTTAACTTGTTTGTCCCTTGTCCTATCATTCAATCATATGTTAGATTTTCCAGAGGACTTCCCCACTCTACTTATAATAATCCCATTTCTCTATTGGCTCGCCATATCTGGTAAATATTTGATTTTAGTACTGATGGTAGTGGTCTTTTGGGACTGATTGCCTCATGTGATCATGAGAATGGATCTGTATTTCATCAGACAAAGTGTCATTGTGACACTCTAATCCTTATGATTCTCGTTGCTATGTAACCTATGATTATGTGGAGTATCTGGTTCCTTAAAACTTGTTTCAAACCCACAAGTTTGTAATGCGTAATAAGCAATGGTAAAGAGTGAACCACCACAGTCTAGTTCCCACATTGTATCATTCTTTTTACGTATTTATATAGTGTCATAGAGTCATACAGCATAAAAACAAACCATTTGGTCGATGCCGACCAAGTATCTCAAATTTAACTAGTCCTATTTGCCTGCGTTATGTCCGTATCCTGAGTTGAGATGTCTAATTGATGTTTTGCAAGACATTGGTGAGGCCATTTTTGGAGTACTGTGTACAGTTCTGCTTGCCCTACTATAGGAAGGATGTTATTAAATTGGAGGGGGTTCAGAAAAGGTTTACCAAGATGTTGCTGGGCACTGGAAGATTTGAGTTATAAGGAGAAGCTGAATAGGCTGGGACTTTTTTCAAGGGAGCATAGGAGGCTGTGGAGAGACATTATAGAGATTTATAAAATCATGATGGGCTTAGATAAGGGTAAGGGAGTTTGAAACTAGAGGGCATATTTTTAAAGTGAAAGAGGAAAGATTTAAAGGTGTTTTCTATGTGGAATGAACTGCCAGAGGAAAAGTGATAGACGCAGTTATAGTTGCAATGTTAAAAAGAAATTAGGACAGGTGCATGAACAGGAATGATTTAGAGGGATGTGGGCCCAACGCAGGCAAGCAGGACTAGTTTAGTTTGGGAAACTTGGTCGGCCTAGACAAGTTGGACCGAAGGGTCTGTTTCTCTGCTGCATGACTTTATGTCTCTGTTCATGTACCTGTCTGAAATAATTCTACAGAAGCTGGTATCCCGTCACAAAGTCGTCCTTTATTTATATGTGGAGAGTCCTTGACACTAATCCAACTCCCTCAGAATGAGCTCTGAGCGAACAGGATGTCAAACACTCCTCTTATATGTCAGCCATAGCTCCGATTGAGCCAAATTAACAGCCCCTACCAGGGAACTCAAATTCTATGAGGTCTACCTTGCTGGCCTCATTACAATCACTACACTGTCCAAATGTCTTTTAAATGCTGTAAACGTAATCATCTCTACCATTTTGGCGGCTCATTCCATACATGCACCACCCTCTGTGTGAAAAAGTTGCCCCTCAGGACCCTTTTAAACCTTTCCACTCACACCTTAAACCTATGCCCTCTAATTTTGGATTCTCCTACCCCTGGAAAAAGACTTGGTTATTCACCTTATCTATGCCCCTTGTGATTTCTAAACCTCTATAAGGTCACCCCTATTTTAAAACTAATTAAATTATGATCATAATTTTGGTCCCAAAGTGCTCTCTGCTAACATCTCAGTCACTTGCTCTGCCTTATTTCTCAAGAGAAGTTCAGGTTTTACTGCTTCTCTAGTAGGTACATCCACATATTGAATAAGAAAATTTTCTTGAACACACTTAATAAACACAGTTTACTTTCTGGGAATCCCAGTCTATGTTTGGAAAGTTAAAATACATTACCATGGCGCACAGTAAAGAGAGGGAAAAGACTTCTGACTTAAAGCGCATTTATTTCAATGCAAGAGGCTTGACTGGTAAGTCAGCTGAGTTCAGACCATGGATTGACTCTGGGGACTGGGTTATTATAGCCATAACAGAAACACGACTGAGAGAATGGCAGGACTGGTGGCTCAATGTTCGAGGATACAGAAGCTATATGCATGACAGAAGTAAAAGTAAGCGAGCAGGGGGAGTTGCCCTTTTGTTAAGGGACGTCATAACAACAGTGCTTAGAGAGTATATTCTTAAGGGATCATGAAATGAGGCCATGTGGTTAGAACTTAGAAACAAGAAGGGGGTGGTCACTCTATTGGAACTGTATTATAGACCCCCAAATAGCCAGCGGGTACAAGAGGAGCAGATGTGTAGAGAGATTGCAGATACTTGTAGGAATAATATAGTAGTATTGGTTGGAGATTTTAATTTCCCTTGCATTGACTGGGCCACTCGGAATGTAAAAGGCTTGGATTTTTATTTCCTTTATTCATTCATGGGATGAGGGTGTCACATTGCTGTCAGTCTGGAGTCACATGTAGGCCAGACTGGGTAAGAATGGCAGTTTCCTTCCCTAAAGAGCATTAATGAACCAGATGGGTTTAATCCCACAATCAACGATGGATTCATGGTCATCATTAGACTTAATTCCAGATACTTATTGAATTCAAATTCCACCATCTGCTATGGCAGAATTCGAACCCGCATCCCCAGAACATTATCTGAGTCTGTGGTTTGACAATGCAGCAATAATACCACTAGGCCATCACCTGCCCAGATGAGGTGGAATTTGTGAAATGTATCCAAGGAGGTTTTCTAAATCAATATGTAGAGGACCCTACTCGGGAGGGAACACTGGACCTCCCCTTAGGAAACAAGGCCGGGCAAGTAACTGAAGTGTCAGTCTTAGAGTCATAGACATGTATTGCATGGAAACAGATCCTTCGGTCCAATTCGTCCATGCCAACCAGATATCCTAAATTAATCTAGTCCCTAGTCAGAGAGCACTTTGGGTCCAATGACCATAACTCTCTTAGTTTTAACATAATTATAGAAAAAAATAGGACAGGTCCACAGGTTAAGGTGCTAAACTGGAACAGGGCCAATTTTGGGGCCATTAAGCAGGATCTTGCAGGGGTCAATTTGGGTGAATCTGTTTGAAGGAAAAGGAATGACTGGCAAATGGAAAGCTTTTACAAGTGTGATATCAAGAGTCCAGGCACAGTATGTCCCTGTTAGGGTGAAGGGAAAAGGTGGCAGGTTTAGGGATCCCTGGCTGATGGGGGATATCGAGGCTCTGGTCAGGAAAATGAGGAAGGCATACATTGGGTTTAAGCTGCCTGCTCAAGTGCATCCCTTGATGACTATAAAAAGTGTAGGAGCACACTCAAAAGGGAAATCAGAATAGCAGAAAGAGGGTATGAGATGGATCTGGCAGATAAGGTTAAAGATAATCCCAAGAGGTTCTATAGCTATATCAAGAGTAAAAGAGTGGTTGGGAAGAGAATAGGTCCCTTTAAAGATCAGCATAGCCGCCTATATGTGCAGCCACAGGAGATGGGGATTTTAATGAATATTTCTCCTCAGTGTTTACTGAAGAGAAAATCATGGATGCTAAGGAAATAAGGGAAACAAGTGGGGATGTTTTGGACCATATACACATTACCAGAGAAGAAATGTTTGCAGCCTTAAAGCGCATTTCGCTTCATTTTTAGCCACAGGAGAAGTTCTAGAAGACTGTAGGGTGGCTGACGTAGTTCTATTGTTTAAGAAAGGTAGCAAAGACAAGCCAGGGACCTATATGCCAGTGAGCCTGACATCAGTGGTAGGCAAGTTATTGGAAAGCATACTAAGGGACAGGATCAACCAACATTTGGATAGTGAATATCTGATTAGAGATTGCATGGATTTGTGCGCGGAAAGTCGTGTTTGACAAATCTTTTAGAGTTTTTCAAAGAACAGAGGGACCTAGGAGTACAAGTACATAATTCGTTGAAAGCGGTGTTACAGGTAGACAGGATGTTGAAGAAGATATTTAGCATGCTGGCCTTCATCGTTTGAGACATTGAGTATGCAAGTTGGGACATTATTGTTACAGTTGTATAAGGCATTGGTGAGGCTGCACTTGGAGTATTGTGTACAGTTTTGGTCAACCTGTTATAGGAAAGACATAGTTAAACTGGAAATTGTGCAAAGAACATTCATGAGGATGTTGCCAGGACTAGTAAGCCTGAGTTATAAGGAGAAGTTGGCCAGGATAGGACTTTATTCCTTGGAACATAGCGGAATGAGGGGTGACCTTATTGAGATGTATAAAATCATGAGGGGTAGGATGAATATATATAGTCTTTTTTCCCAGGGATGGGGAATTGAAAACTAGGGAGCATATGTTTAACGTGAGAGCAGGAATTTAAGAAGGACCTGAGGGGCAACTTCTTCACGCAGAGAGTGGTGCATATATGGAATGGGCTGCCAGAGAATGTGGTTGAGTCAGGTACAATAGCAACATGTAAGAAACATTTGAATAGGTACATAGATGGGAAGGGTTTAGATAGATATGGACCAAATGAGGGCAGTTGTAACCAGCTGAGTGGATACTATGGTCAACATGGACCAGTATGGGCTGAAGGGCCTGTTTCCCTGCTGTGTTCTTCTATGACTCTATTACAACTCTATTATTCTTACAGATATCTGAAATCTCCCTACATATTTGCTCCTCAATTTCCCGCTGACAATTGGGGAGCCTATGGTACCATCCCATCAATGTGATCACCCCCTTTTTTTCTCAGTTCCACCGATATAGATTCACAGTACAATCCTCAGGAATATCTTTACTACGTAACGCCATGATGTATCCCCTAATCAGAAACATCCCTTATCAATGCTTCTGTCATAGTTATGATATCCCAATCCTATGTTCCCATCCGTGCCCTGAGTTTATCTGCGTTACCTGTCAGACTTCTTACGTTGAAATAAATGCAGTTTAATTCATCAGTCTTAACTTTGTTCTCTACCGTGCTCTTGCCCGTCTTGTCAATTTAACTTATTCCCCTTAAAGTCTGTACCAGCCTCAACTACTGCTTAGCATTCCTCCTGCCCCACCACCCCCATCCCCCACAGTATAGTTTAGAGCCTGGATTAAAACTGGTTTCTTTGGTAATATGATGTCTTAAGGCTTGCTGAATTCTTTGAGACTTTAGCTTTAGCTTGGACTCCCAGTGGCAGCAGGACAGGAGCCTGGACTCCTAGCCACAATAGGCCCAAAGCCTGGACTCCTGTGACAGTAGGCCCAGAACCTGTGCTTTTGGCAACAGCGGTGCCCAGAGTGGGGGCTCCTGGCAGTGGTAGGCCTGGACTCTTGATGGTGGCAATGCCTGAAGCGGTCACTTCTGGTGGTGGTAGGCATAGAGCTTGGACTTTCCGCGGTGGCAGTGCCTGTAATGGGGACTCCTGGCAGCGGTAGGTGCGGAGCCTGGATTCTTGACGATGGTGATGGCTGGAGGGAGTACTGCTGGCAGTGGTAGGCCCGATCCTGGACTTCTGGCAGTGTCAGCGAGGTGGCAGCAGCAGCAGAACTGGGATCTCTTGGGCCATTGGTATCGTCGTTGTTGTTCCTGGAGCAGGCATCCTTTAGCACCAGAGCACCTTACAGAGACCTTGCAGGAAACCTGAGGCTGTGCTTGAGATCCCAGTTTGAACAGAAGATGAACTCCTATTTATGTAATTTTCTTTATCCTTATTGTAACTCAAAATGTCTCAAGTTTGTGGCGACAAAACACTTTTTACTGTATCTTCAAAGTAGATGTGACAATAAATCATACATTCATTCAGGGACATGGGTCCAATTCCAGCCTTGGGTACCTGTGTGGAATTTGCACTTTCTGTATCTGCTAGGGTTTCTGCTGGTTGCTCTGGTTTCTTCCCTTAGTCTAAAGAAGTGCAAGTTAGGTGGGTAGGCCATGCTAAATTGCCCCGTAGTGTCTAGGGATATGCAGGCTAGATGGATTAGTCATGGTAAATGCGGGGTTACAGAAATAGAGTGTGTCTGGATGGGATGCTTTTCAGTGGGTCAGTACAGCATTGATGGGCTGAATGGCCTCATTCTGCAATTTAGTGAATCTGTGGAAAAAAGGTAGAGTAACAAATCTGCAGGTAAATTACTGATATATACCACACTATAGAGCTATTTTAATGGGGTCTTCAATTACCTAAATATAGACTGAGATACTGGGAGTGCAAGGAGCAGCGAAAGGCAAGTGTTCCTCCACTGCGTTAGGGAGAATATCCTATAGCAGTATGTGTCCAGTCCAACAAAGAAGGATGCATTATTTTGCAGTTCTAATTAACATTAGAAAGCAAATGTATGCTTTTGACAAGTTTCAGGCATATAAACAGTAAGCCAGTGATTAAAGGAAGTGAAGGGCTAATCAGGGAGCAAACAGGGGATTTACACAGAGAGGAAAGGGACATGGTTGAGGTGTTAAATTAATACTTTTCATCTGTCTTTACAAAAGAGGAGGATGTTGCCCAGGCTATAGTGACAGAACAGGAAACCTGTCACTAAAGTCTTTGATAGACTGTTGGTACTTAAAAGTTGACAAAACGTCAAGTTTTCCTGCTCCTATGATGCTGCTTGACCTGCTGTGTTCATCCAGCCCCATGCTTGTTATCTAGGACAAGATGACATGCATCCAAGGATTTTGAAGAAAGTGAGAGGAGGAATTGCAGGTGTTATAGCCATAATCTTTCAGTCTTCACTGGACTCTGGGGAGGTCCGAAACGACTGGAGAATTGCAAACATTACTAACTTGTTTGAAAAAGGTTGTAAGGATAATCCAGCAATTGCAAGCCAGTTAGTTTAACTTCGGTGGTGGGGAAACATAGGGAAATAATCATTAGGGATAGAATTAGTAATCATATTGAAAACATGTTGATTAGGAAAAGTCAACACATATTTCTGACAGGGAAATCGTGTTTAACTAACTGGTTGTAGTTTTTTGAAGAAATAAAAGAAAGAGTCAATGAAGGAACACTGTTGATGTGGCATGCGTGGATTGCCAGGAATCATTTGCCAGACAATAGGCTTGTGAAGAAAGTAATAGATTATGGTATGAAAGGGACATTAGTAACGTGGAAACAAAGTTGGTTGAGTTATAGGAAACAGAGAGTGATGGACATTGGATATTTTTCAGATGTTTCATAAGTGGAGTTCCCCAGGGTTCAGTACTGGGACCGTTGCTTTTCTGACATAGATTAATGATCTGGATATTTTTATGCAGATGATACTAAATTTGGAAGAGTTGTAAACTGAGGAGAATGGTGTGGAACTCCAAAAGCATGTTGACAAGTTGGTGGAGCTGGCAGATAGGTGGCAGATGATGTTCAATGCAGAAAAATGTGAAGTGATATACTTCAGTCGGAAGAACATAGAAAGATAATATAAAATAGTGGATACAATTCTAAAAGTGATGCAGGAATAAAGGGATGGCTGTGTATGTGCATCTTTCATTGGAGGTGGCAGGACAGTTAGAAAGAGCAGTTAATAAAACATATAGTGTTCTCAGCTTTATTAATAGGGGCACAGAGTCCAAGAGCAATGAGGTGATGTTGAACTTGTGCAAGACACATGTTGGATGTCAGCTAGAGTAATGTGTACAGTTGTGGGTGCCAAATTGTAGGGAAGATGTGAATGCACTGGAGAGAAGAATTATAGGAATGATTCCAGGAGTGAGAAATTTCAATTATGAAGATAGATTGAAGAAGTTGGGACTGTTCTCCTTGGAGAGAAGCAGGCTGGCAGGACATTAATAGAGGGTTTCAAAATTATGAGTGGACTGAATAAAGTAGATAAGGAGAAGCTGCTCATAAAAGAAAAACAAATTAGAGGGCATAGATTTAATGTAATGTGCAAATGAAGCAAGGGTAATGTAAGAAAATATTTTTCATGCTGCTACTAGTTAGAGAAATGCACTGCTTGGAAATGGAGTGGAGGCAGGTTCAACTGAGGTATTCAAGAGGATATTGGATAATTATTTGTATGGAAATAGTGTTCAGAGATTTGGGGAATAGAACCAGAGCAAGTATAATAGATCAAGAGGTCTCTTTCAGCACCACAGCAATTCTATGGTTCTGCGATTCACTGTGAAGATAGGTGGAAAGAAGTTAATGGTGAGGCTCTGTGGTGCAATGGAAAGCGTGTTGGACTTCTATGGGCTTATTGAGCATGCTATTCAAAGGGTGTGGGTTCGAGTCTCACCAGAGTCGAGTTTTATGAGTGGCACGGTGGCTCAATGGTTAGCACTGCTGCCCCATGGTGCCAGGGACCCGAGTTCAATTCTAGCCTCGGGCAACTGTTCTGTGTGGAGTTTGCATATTCTCCCTGTGTCTGTGTGGGTTTCCTCTGGGTGCTCTGGTTTCCTCCCACAGCCCAAAGATGTGTAGGGTAGTTGGATTGGGTATGCTAAAATGCCCATAGTGCCCAGGAATGTTTAGCTTAGGTGGGTTAGACATGGGAAATGCAGGGGTAGGGGAATGGGCCTGGGTGGGATGCTCTTCAGAGGGGCAGTGTGCACTTGTTGTGCCAAATCTCACACTGTAAGGATTCTATTCTATGCTTGACAGAAGATGAGGTATCCCCATTGAATGAGTTGGAAGCACAGAGAGTAGGGGTGACTAGTAGTTTATGGCCATGAGGTGAGTGAGCGTCATTTAGTGGACATGATGGATGAAATAGTAAGAGCTTTGGTAAGATGTATGAGTTGTG
>JAHRHZ010000279.1:2060659-2160977 GCA_024137785.1 Ginglymostoma cirratum | reverse complement strand
CTTCTTGGGGCCTGGGATTGGGGTGAGGGAGGAGGTGTGGGGGCAGGCGTAGCACTTCCTGCAGTTACAAGGAAGAGTGCCGGGTGTGGTGGGGCTGGAGGGGAGTGTGGAGCGGACAAGGGAGTCCCGGAGGGAGTGGTCCCTCTGGAAGGCAGATAAGGGTGGGGAGGGAAAAATGTCTTTGGTGGTGGGGTCTGATTGCAGATGGCGGAAGTGTCGGAGGATGATGCGTTGGATCCGGAGGTTGGTGGGGTGGTATGTGAGGACGAGGGGGATTCTTTTTTGGTTATTGTTGCGGGGACGGGGCGTGAGGGATGTGTTCCGGGAAATGCGGGAGACACGGTCGAGGGCGTTCTCAACCACTGTGGGGGGGGAAGTTGCGGTCCTTGAAGAATGAGGACATTTGAGATGTGCGGGATTGGAATGTCTCATCCTGGGAGCAGATGCGGCGGAGGTGAAGGAATTGGGAATAGGGGATGGCATTTTTGCAGGAGGGTGGGTGGGAGGAGGTGTATTCCAGGTAGCTGTGGGAGTCAGTGGGCTTGAAATGAACATCTGTCTCTAGGTGGTTGCCCGAGATGGAGACAGAGAGGTCCAGGAAGGAGAGAGAAGTGTTGGAGATGGTCCAGGTGAACTTCAGGTTGGGGTGGAAGGTGTTGGTCAATTGGATGAACTGGTCCAGGTGAACTTCAGGTTGGGGTTGCTGTCTTCCTCTCCACCACCTTATCTTCGAAGGCCTCAACATCCCTGTCTGCTAAATAGTAGGCAAGCTTTTCTTTCCTCGGGGCCATGTGCTGAATGTAGACACTTGAACATCACAGGGTGAAAGATCATTCCTTATTTTCAGCATTTGAACCATTACGCAGTTGAGCCTGGCTTTGAATATGAGTAAACCAGAAGGTCCCAGAAGTAATTCCACCTCTCCAGCTGCATGATTCTCAGAGAAAGGCAGCCAAGAGCCCAGTTGCATCGAGAATGAGATTTAAGTCAAAACACTTCAACTGACAATAGGAAAATTCCATCCTTGACCTGTCTCATTCTGAAGAATCAAGTCTATCAGTACCTCCTTTCTCCTCAAACTAGAAACTTGATAGACTCATAGAGAGGCACAGCACTTCGGTTGGTCCAACTTGTCCATACCGACCAGATATCCTAAATTAAGGTAGTCCAATTTGCCAGCATTTGGCCCATATCCTTCCTATTCATGTACCCATTCAGATGCCTTTTAAATATTGTAATTGTATCCACCTCCACCAGTTCCTCTGGCACTTCATTCCATATACACACCGCCCTCTACGTGAAAAAAGTTGCTCTTTAGGTCCCTTTTAAATCTTTCCCCTCTCACTTAAAGCTGTGCCCTCTAGGACTCCCCTACCCAGGGGAAAGGACCTTGACTATTTTCAAATTTTCCAGCAATTTCTGATTTTGTCACTATGCATCCCTGTTGCTCTTTTTCCAGGTATTAAAATTCTATGTTCAAATTCTCTAATATCTCCAAATTTGTTAATCCAATATTAGATGTGTTGAGAATTTTCCATTTCTCCTTCACTCTCATTCTTCTTTCTTTTATACTACACTTACTACTTGAATGACCTGACCGTATAATCCCTACAATGTGGAAGCAGGCCATTCAGCCCATCAAGTCCACACTGACCCTCTGAAGAGCATCCCATCCAGACCTACACCCCCTACCCTATCCCTGTAATCTTGTATTCCCCATGACTAATCCACCTAACCTGCACATCCCTGGATCCAGGGATCCATCCCTGGACACACCTGGACACTTGGCAATTTACCACAGGATATCTTTGGACTCAGGGAGGAAACCAGAGCACCCAGAGGAAACCTATGCAGAAACGGACAGAAATATGCAAACTCCACACAGACAGTTGCCCAAGGTTGGAATTGAACCCGTGTCCCTGGCACTGTGAGGCAACAGTGCTAACCACTGAGTTACCCCGCTGCCCACTTTTTCATTGTCTTCTCTACAATTTGTTTTGTTCACTCACAGGACATTGGTGTTGCTGGCTGGCCAGAATTTATTGTTTGTCCCTAGTTGCCTTCATGGACCACTATAGTCCATGTGCTGCAGGTAGTCACTGCTGGCAATCACTCGCTAACAAGAATGATTGTCCACCTAGGAACTTCTGTGTCACTAGCCATGAGTCCTCTGGGTATTCGTGTGGCTGATGTTGTCAGAATACACAGCAAGTTACCTTTAGTTTAGCTACTTATTAAGAAATATCACAAACAATCAAGTCCTGAATCAATAACTCAAACTTCATTAGATCTTTCAAGTCAGCAACTATAAGCCTGCAACCCAACCTAGCTATTACCCAATTAATGGTGAAGTCTGGCCAGGACTTCAACCAACAATAATCTGTCTCTGGAAGTTTCCAGGGTTCAGTCCTTCTGCAGTTTCATTCTTCAAAGTTCTGCTGTTGAGTTGTTCTGGTGCTCAATTTTTAGACAGATTTTCGTCCTTCAGTCTCTGAGGTGATATACTGATAATTTTTTAACTTTCATTTGAGTTACTGCAAGACTGAAGCGGGCTTCCTTATCAAAAGTAATTTCTTTGTTTATTGTTAGATTTGACATTGACTGTTCGTTTGAAGACACAGCTTTCCTGTAGTTAATTCCTTGAATTCAATCCTTGTCCTTCGTGGCTATAATGTATCCAGTTTATCAAGCAGGTGGCAAAGCAGTTTTGTTTATGCAATCTTGCCAAGACGTGGCTAGTTGCTTGATTCTCTGTGGAACAGGTTGTCTTTGTTCCTTACTGTTTTTTTCCCAGACAGTTATTACTGTGTGTAATAGTTTATCTTTTGCTGATTCATTCAGTCCATGAACAGTTATTAAAGTTCTGAAATCAATAATATCACACTGATGAGCCAATCCTAGAATCTCATCTACAATCACACTTTTGGCAGGTGTTTCTAGGAGGTGGATTTGAATTGAATTGAATCATCTATTGTCACGTGTATTTGATATAAAATTCATTCGCTATGCATAGGTGCCATTCACATGAACTTAAAATAAAATAAAAGATAAAGAAAAATGACTTAAGAAGAGTCTAACTTCTCCTTCTCTGCTGCTACAGTCCTGCTGCAGGCTTTCTAGCCCACGCCGTGCCACCATCAGAGTCCTGCTCCAGGCTTTCCAGCCCGTGCCATTACACCACCAGAGTCCTGCTCCAGGTTTTCTAGCCATTGCCATGCCACCGTCAGAGTCCTGCCCCAGGCTTTTTAGCCCATGCCATGCCGCTGTCAGGGTCCTGCTCCAGGCTTTCCAGCCCATGGTATGCCGTCACCAGAGTCCTGCTCCAGGCTTTCCAGCTCATGCCATACCACAGTCAGAGTCCTGTTCCAGGCTTTCCAGACCACCCCATGCCACTGTCAGAGTTCTGCCCCATGTTTTCCTGCCCACCTCATGTAGCCATTAGAGTCCTGCCCCAGGCTTTCCAGTCCACGCCACGCCGCCATCAGGGTCCTGCTCTATGCTTTCAAGCCCCTGCCATGCCACTGTCAGAGTCCTGCTCTGGGTTCCAGCAACTGACACTATGTTGCTGCCAGGGGCCCATTCCACACAGAAACAAGAGTCCAGCTTCCGGCTTCACAGGCCGCCAACTCTAGCCGTGCTGCCTCTGAAGGCACCACCACCGCTCTGGAGCCTATCGAAGCCGCCTTGTTTTGAAGAACTCTCTTTATCAGGCAAGTTTGAGCAAAAACTAAACAACACTGAGAAAAGAAGAATGGGAAAAAGGGAAAAAGAAAAAAAAATGAAGAGCTGAAGCCTGGGCACAGGAGCCCGGATGCTACTTAATCTGCTGCCACTTTAGGTCAATGTAATTTGATGAAAGGAAGGAAAGTCTTGCCATCTCTGCCATCCTCCACTTTCAGTTGGTCCTTGGCCTCGAAATCATTGGCATTTCTTTCCCTGGTTCCTTTCTCTACTTCCTCTTGCCAATGGGTATTCTTAAAAACTGTGTTCCTTCATAGAGAAGCTTCCTTCAAGTCAGCTACTTAAAACCTAATGGACTCACAATACCCTTAGAGACAGAATTCCAGGATTTTGATTCATTGACAGTGAAGGAACAGTGATATGTTTCCAAGTCAGGATGGTAAGCGGCTAGGAGATGAACTTGGTGGTGGTGGTGTTCCCAAATGCCTGCTGCCCCTATTCTTCGAGATGAAAGTGGTCATGGCTGTGGAAGATGCTACCCAAGGATCTTTGGTGAATTTCTGCAATAGATTGTGCATACAGCTGCTACCAACCATCAATCATGGAGGGAGTGATTGTTTGTGGATGTGGTGAGAATCAAGCCGACTGCTTTGCCCTAAATGGTGTCAAGCTTTTGAGTGTTGCTGAAGGTCCACCCACCCACGCAAATGGGGAGTATTCCATCATACTCCTGACTTGTGTCTTGTAGATGGTGAATGGGCTCTGGGAGTCTATTTGCCCACAATATTCCTGGCCTCTGATCTGCTTTTGTAGCTATTGTATTTATATGGAGAGTCAAGTTGAGTTTCTGGTTTGTAGTAACACCCCAGAATGTTGATTGTGGGGCTTCCGTGATGGTAATGTCATTGAATGTCAAGGCACAATAGTTAGATTGCTTCTGTTGAAGATGGTCCAGTACTTGTGTGGCACAAATATTATTTGTTATATTGTAGCCCAAGCCTTGATATTGTCTAGATCTTGTTGCATTTGGAAATGGACTGCTTCAGTATCTGAGGAGCCATGAATGGTAAGAGGGAGTAAGATGGCAGTGGAGTCGGGCTTATGACCCCGGGACTCATCCACGCCATCCACCTTTCTTTTTGTTTCATTTCTTTACCTCTCTCTTTTATTTTATTCACCTCTTGTTGAAGAGCTCAGTTGTGGCAACAGCATCGGTGACAACAAGTCGACCCAGCGTGGACTCATGGCAATCAGTGAGTGAGCCCAGTTTGGATTTAAGTGGGCCCAGCGCAGACTCATGACGGTGGAGAGAGTTTGGGTTCCAGTCCTGCGTTGATGAGGCAGTCCTAGCACTGATTCATGGCTGCTGCAACAAAGGTGAGTTTGGGTTCCAGCAGTATTTGTTTCCAGTGCAGATTCATGGCAGAGGCAAGTTCGGGCCCAATACAAGATCATGCATTGGCAATGGCTGCAACAACGAGGTGTGTCTGAAGCAGAGTCATGGCAGTGCCTGAGTTCAGTTTTGGTTGGTGTGGTACCCAACAACATCAGTGGCATCTGCGAGGTCCAACAAGGACACATTGTCGCGAGGTCATGGATGGACGTGAGATAGTACTAAAGAGTGGTGGCTTTCATTCAAGTGGTGGCAGCGCAGCGAAGTTTACTCATGCCTGGCCACAGGCCCATGACCCATGGTGGAGCACTTAACAAGAAGGACTGAAAAGATGAACATTGTTTTCTTTATTTCTTTATTCTTCTGCCTTTATATGCTTTCTTGGTTCATATTTCTGTGTTTTAAGATGGCACCAGAGACTGGCAAGACTATACAACACTTTTCACTGTATTTTGTAATAAATACACAAGACAATAAATAAATAAATCAAATAAAGCAAATGCTGAACATTTCGTAACCCTTGGCGAACATCCCCACTTCTGACCTTACGATGGAGGAACATTCATTGATGAAAAAGTTGAAGATCCTTTGGCCTAGGACACTACCCTGAGGAACTCCTGAACAGATGTCCTGAAACCGAAATGACTGACCTCCAATGACCACAACCAACCAATAGTATTATTTCAACATGTTCACATGAAATAATCAATTTTTGTCCCCACGGTTAGGTGTAACAATTAGATATATTGAAATTAGTGCACAGAGGTTGGTATCCTGTCACAAAGTCACCCTTTATTTACATGTGGAAAGTCCTTGCTATTGATCCAGCTCCTTCAGAGCCAGCTGTCAGGGTATCAGTATGGCTGACACTCCTGTTTATATCTGTCAGTCAGGACTCAGTGATTAGACCAGATTAACAGCCTGAATCAGGGGTCTCACATTCTCTGAGGCCTACCTGGCTGACCTCCATACTGGCTGACTACATCCCTCCACCTCTGAGTCTGAGGACATAGGTAACTATCTTTTCTTGTAGCTGTTTCTGGGACATTTTAGCACCAGGTCAGGTTCCTCCGACTCTGCTTCGGATACGGGCAGTGTGTAATGCATAGCAGCTCACCTCTTGTGCCTGGAAGATCTCGGAAGAAATTCATTCTTGTTGACGTCAAGGCGGCAACATCCGCCATGTCTATCTCAGATTCTGAGGTCTCTTTGATACATGATGGATAGGGAGAACCCATAGATTCTGCCAGCCTTTCCGACTATTCTGAGGAACCAGGCACATTTTGCTCCCGCTGCATTTGCAATTTTGCAGCTCTCATATGGTCCATGTCCTTGTTCAGGACCATTGCACCCACCCAAAATGTACACGTCACTGAACCTGATCTTATGTCGGCCATGCCTCTTACCCACGCTTGGCCATTTCTGTGGTTTCGGCACCTAATTTCATCCCCTGAAGTAAACTGTCTTTCTCGCTTAGAGGAATCTTGTGTCCGGCAGTGGCATTCCTGAAGCCACATCACCCTCCACCCCAGGTCCTGCAAGATCAGATTTAACCTGCTGCGGAGTCTCCTCCCCATTTGCAACTCTGCTGGAGTGATCCCTGTAGTTGCACGAGGGGTGGTCCTACAATCAAATAGGAGCCAGGACACTTTGGTATCTAGGCAGTTTCTTTCAGCCTACCATCAAAGTTTGGATTGCTCTTTCTGCCTGACCATTGGATAATGGATGATGTGGAGCTCTCCTTATATGTTAAATGCCATTCAACTTTAGGAAATACTCAAATTTGAATGGTAAACGATAGCCCGTTATCTGTTACCAACACTTCCAGGAGTCCATATATTGCAAAAGGTGCAAACAGTTTTTCCATCATCGTCTTTGTGTTTCACGAATGAATTCTATATATGTTTGAGTTGGCATCCAGTTGACTAAAGACATTGAGCCCATGAAAGGAACTGCAAAGTCATTGTGTAACCGAGTCCAGGGTCTACCTGGCCATTCTCAAGAATGTGGGAGAGCTGCTGGCGGCACTGCCTCATCGATGTGGCCAAGTTTGCATCCAATCCTGGCTACCAGAGATAACTTCCTCACCAACACCTTTAATTTGGAAACCCCTAGATGACCCTGGTGGAGTTCAGCCAGTATCTGGCAGCAGCCTTTGCTCATGACAATCATTCTTGCCCCCCCTCTCCCCCGTCCATGATAATATGCCGTCCTCTACTGTGACCTGGTCTCTTTGGGCCCAAAAAAGGTTTCAGTGGTCTTTGGTTTCTCCCATAACCACCAGCTGTTTCAGTTTTGTCAGGACCAGATATGTCTGCATCCAAAGTTTGATATTGTCAGCTTTGATTGGAAGTGTGCCCAGAAAATTTAAAACCATTCCAGACTCTTCCAGTGGCAGTATCACCAGTGGTGCATCGGCCAATGGGCGGTGGCTCAATGCATCCACAGTTGCTACTTGGCCTCCTGGACGGTGTTCCAGCTTGTATTTATACACACTTAGTATTAGAGCCCACCACTATATTTGGCCTGAAGCTAGAGGCGACATTGTCTTGTCCTTTTTAAGTAGACCTAGCAAGAGCTTGTGGTCTGTTCTTATTACAAATTTATGTGTGCAAAGGTATTGGTGGAACTCCCTGACTCTAAATATGACCACCAAACTTCTCTTCTCTATCTGGGTATATTTACATTCTGCATTAGCCAATGTCCCAGATGCATACGCTCTTGGGCGTTCCTTTGGGCTACCTATGAGCGAATACTACCCAGACCCCGTACGGGGAGGCATCACATGTCAGTACCAGGTCTCACTTTGGATCACAGTATGCCAAACCTAAGAGGATGACAGCTGTTTCTTCTCTTCCCTGAAAGCTGTGACTTGGCTACGCGGCCATTTCCAAGACTGACTTTTTTAGGAATTGATGCAAATGTGTCAGGATGGATGCCGGGGTATATGTGAACATTCTGTAATAGTTCACCAACCTAAGGAAAGACCAAGGAAAGAAAAGATTTACCAGGATGTTGCCAGGAATAGAGGGTTTGAGTTATAAAAGTAGCCTGGATTCGCTGGGAGTTCTTTAACTGAAGCATAGGAGGTTGAGGGGTGACCTTGTGGAGGTTTATAAAATCATGAGGGGCATAGAAAAGGTGAAAAACATGGGTCTTCTCTTTAGCGTGGGAGAGTTCAAAACTAAGGGACATATTTTTAAGGTGAGAGGAGAAAGTCTTAAAAAGGAAGTGAGGGGCAACTTTCTTTCATGGCTGGAATGAACTGCTAGAGGAAGCGGTTAATGCGGGTACAGTTACAACATTTAAAAGACAATTGGATAATCACATGAATAAGAAAGGTTTGGAGGAACATGGGCCAAATGGGCCAAACGTGGGACTAGTTTAGTTCAGTGGGAACATGGACTGCATGGACTAGCTGGACTGGAGGCTCTGTTTCCAAGCTATATGGCTGTATGACTCTGTTACATAAGCTGTGGTACAGGTGTGAGAGCCAGGGTGCCTTTGATAACCCTCACTTTATCCTCCACCAGGTGTAACACGTTCTTGTTGACTCTGTAGCCCAAGTAGGTCTCTTGGAGTGCCCGAAACACACATTTTTCCTTTCTAAGATGTACGCCTGCCTAGGAGAAATGTCTAAGGACTATGGCTATGTTCCCTAAGTGCACCTTATTGGTCTTCCCTGTAATTAGCACATCATCTGGATAAATGGCGACCTGGTGTAAACCTTGTAAAATGTTCTCCATTGTCCGCTGAAAAGTAGCATAGACTGATGATACCCCAAATGGCAATCTTGCATATTGGTACAAACCTTTATGTGTACTAATTGTACCATACTTCCGGGAATTCGCAATTGCAGGTACGCGTGGCTCATGTCCATCTTCGTGAAGGGCAGTATCACCCCCCACCAGCTTTGCATATAAATCTTCTGTGTGAGGGATCGGGTATTCTTCCAGCTGTGAGAAGCAGTTTACTGTTGCTTAAAATCCCTCCAAAGGTGAACCGATCCACTGGGTTTCACAATCGTTATGGCTGTGCCCATTCCACAAACTGGACTGGTTTGATGACTCCTTCACTTTCCAGCCTTCTGCTTTCTGCCTATACTTTTGCCCAGAAGCCAAATGGCACTTGGCAGGCCTTGCAGAATTGTGGAATTGCTTCCTGGTCAACATGCAAGGTGGACTTGGCTCTTTTGATAATCCCTAGACCTTCCTGAAAAACTTCCGGATATTCAATTAGGACTTCACTCAGACAGTCAATTTATAATCGAAACATGTTGAGCCAATCTGGGTGAACCATTCTCAACCAATTTTGCCCCATCAAGCTTGGGCCCAAGCCTTTTACTACAATCCATGGGAACTGAGCTGCTTCTCATAAGAGAACAGAATCAAAGTTGCACTCTTAATAGAGTCATAGAGTTGTACAGCACAGGAACAGACAGGTCCAACTCGTCAACGCTGACCAGCTATTCTAAATTAATCTCGCCCCATTTGCCTGTATTTGGTCCATATCCCTCTAAACCCTTACATAGAACCTAGAACAGTGCAGCACAGGACAGGCCCTTCGGCTCACGATGTTGTGCCAAACTTTTACCCTAATCCAAAGGTCTATCTAACCTCCACCCCTATCTTATACTATCATCCATATGCCTATCTAATAGCCGCTTAAATGCCCCTAATGAGGCCGCCCCCACTACCCTCTCCGGCACCTCTCCGGCAATGCATTCCAAGCCCCTACCGCTCTATGAGTAAAGAGCCTACCTCTGACGTCTCCCCTATATCTACCTCTACTCACTTTAAAACTATGCCCCCTCATAATAGCTACCTCCACCCGAGGAAAAAGTCTCTGGCTGTCCACTCTATCTATACCTCTGATCATTTTGTACACCTCAATCAAGTCACCTCTCGTTCTTCGTCATTCTAAAGAGAAAAGCCCTAACTCTCTCAAGCTTTCCTCGTAGGAGCTTCCCTCCATTCCAGGCAACATCCTGATAAATCTCCTCTGCACCTTTTCCAACACTTGCACATCTTTTCTGTAATGAGACGACCAGAACTGGACACAGGACTCCAGATGTGGCCGAACTAGGCTTTTGCATAGTTGGAGCATAACTTCACGGCTGTTGAACTCAGTCCCTCTATTAATGAAAGCTAACACACCATACACCTTCTTAACAACTCTATCCACCTGGGTGACAGCTTTCAGGAAACTGTGGACATGAACCCGAAGATCCCTCTGCTCCTCCACACTGTCAAGAATCTTTCCATTAACTCTGTATTCTGTTTTCAAGTTTGTCCTTCCAAAATGAATCACCTCAAACTTTTCAGGGTTAAACTCCATCTGCCACTTCTCAGGCCAGCTCTGCATCCTATCAATGTCCCTTTGTAACCTGGAACAGCCCTCCGCACTGTCTACAACGTATCGTCGGCGAACTTATTAATCCACCCTTCCACTCCTTCATCCAAATCATTTACAAAAATCACAAATAGAAGAGGACCCAGAACAGATCCTTGTGGTATACCACTCGTAACTGAGCACCATGTTGAATATTTTCTGTCCACTACCACCCTTTGTCTTCTAAGGGTCAGGCAGTTCTGAATCCAATCTGCCACATTTCCCCCTATCCTGTGCCTCCTTACCTTCTGCATGAGCCTACCATGGGAAACCTTATCAAACGCCTTACTTAAATCCATGTATACCACATCCACTGCTCTACCTTCATCCATGTGTTTGGTCGCCTCTTCAAAGAATTCAGTAAGGTTTGTGAGGCATGATCTACCCCTCACAAATCCATGCTATCCTGAATCAAACCGTGCCTTTCCAAGTGATCATAAATCCTATCTCTCAGAGCCCTTTCCAATAATTTGCCCACCACTGACGTAAGACTAACTGGCCTGTAATTTCCGGGGTTATCCCTATTTCCTTTTTTGAACAAGGGAATGACGTTTGCCTCTCTCCAATCTTCCAGCACGAAACGCGTGGACAGTGAGGACGAAAAGATCATCGCCAAAGGCCCTGCGATCTCTTCCCTCGCTTCCCATAGAATCCTTGGATAAATCCCATCAAGCCCGGGGGACTTATCTATCTTCAACTTCCTCAAAATTCCGAGTACATCTTCCTTACTAACATCGACTTCCTCTGGCCTACCAGCCTGTTTCACACTGTCCTCATCTACAACTAGGCCCCTCTCAGTTGTGAATACCATAGAAAAGTATTCATTAAGGACCTCCCCTATCTCTTTAGGCTCCAGGCACAAATTCCCTTTTCAATGCTTGATCGACCCTACCCTTTCTCTGGTCATTCTCTTATCCCTCACGTATGTGTAAAAAGCCTTGAAGTTTTCCTTGATCCTATCTGCCAAGGTTTTCTCACGCCCCATTATAGCTCTCCTAAGCCCTTTCTTCAGCTCCTTCCTGGATAACTTGTATCCCTCTAGAGCCTTTTCCGATCCTTGTTTCCTAAACCTTGTATAAGCATTCTTCCTCCTCTTAGCTAGTCGTTGGACTGTTTTGAGAACCAAGGCTCCCTCACTCAGCCGCATCTTCCCTGCCTGCTAGGGACAAACATATCGAGCACACACAGTATGCATTCCTGAAACAATCTCCACATTTCTATAATGCTCTTCCCTGACAGCATCTGTTCCCATTTTATGTTATCCAGTTCTTGCCTAACAGAATTGTAATTACCCTTCCCCCAATTATAAACCTTACCCTGCTGTATGCATCTATCCTTTTCCATGACTATTGAAAAAGTAAAGAGTTATGATCGCTACCGCCAAAATACTCTCCTACCAACGGGTCTAACACTTGGCCCAGTTCATTGCCAAGCACCAAATCCAAAGTGGCCTCTCCTTGTGTTGGTCTATCTACATACTGTGTCAGTATGTATCCTTCCTGAACACACTGGACAAAATCCGCTCCATCTAATCTATTACAACTAAAATGTTTCCCATCAATATTTGGAAAGTTGAAGTCACCCATGACTACAACCCTGTGACTTCTGCACCTTTCCAGTATCTGCCTCCCAATCCGCTCCTCCACTTCTCTGCAACTATTAGGGGGTCTGTAAAAAACCCCCAACAAAGTGACTGCTCCTTTCTTGTTCTGGGCCTCAACCCAAACTGACTCTGTAGACATATCATTCTCAAACTGCCTTTCGGTAGCTGCTATACTAGGCCTGACTAGCAATGCCACTCCCCCACCTCTTTTTACGCCCTCCCTATTTCTTTTAAAGCATCTAAATCCCGGAACATCCAACAGCCATTCCTGTCCCTGAGATACCCAAGTTTCTGTAATGCCCACAACATTGTAGTTCCAAGTACTGACCCATGCTCTCAGTTCATCCGCCTTATTTCTGACATTTCTAGCATTGAAGTATCCACACCTCAAACCATCTCTCTGTCCGCAATTATGTTCCATCAACCACGTTTCTTTATGAACAACCTCACTCCCTGTTGTGTCTGTTGGAAGGCTGAATACCTCATCCTCTGAATTACAAATCTGGTTCCCCATCCCCTGCCAATCTAGTTTAAACCATCCCATATAGCTCAAGCAAACCTCCCTCCCAGGATACTTGTGCCCTTCCGGTTCAGGTGCAACCCATCCTTACTGTACAGGTCCCACCTTCCCCAGAATGTGCTCCAATTATCCACATAATGGAAGCCCTCCCACCTATACCAGCCCTGTAGCCGCGTGTTTAGCTGCACTCTCTCCCTAGTTCTTACCTCGTTATCACGTGGCACTGGTAGTAATCCAGAGATAACTATCCTGTTTGTCCCGGACTTCAGCTTCCAACCTAACTCCCTGTACTCGTTTTTCACATTCTCTGTCCTTTTTCTACCTATGTCATTGGTACTGATATGTACCATGGCTGCTGGTTGCTCACCCTCCCCCTTCAGGACCTTGAAGACGCAATCTGAGACATCACGGACCCTGGCACCTGGGAGGCAACATACCACCTGTTCATCTCGTTCGTGTCCACAGAACCGCCTGTCTGTGCTTCTTACTATTGAATCCCCCACTACAATTGCTCTCCTATTCTCCCCCCTTCCCTTCTGTGCCACAGGGCCAGGTTCAGTGCCAGAGACCTGTCCGCTATGGCCTTCCCCGGTATGTCGTCCCCCCCAACAGTATCCAAAACGGTATACTTATTATTGAGGGGAACGGCCACAGGGGATCCCTGCACTGTCTGACCCCTCAGCCTCCAACACTCCAAGGAAAATAGCCCCAGCCTATTCAGCCTCAATCTATAAAGGTTCCCAGGTTAGGTCCACAGTCTTACCGAGATCGTGCACAAACACAAGAGTTGGATTCCAGATCGAATTTTGTTAAATCTGATCACTGATACAGCTGGTATCAATCTCCATTAGGACTGGGTGACCATTTAACAAGATGTTTATTTTGATTTATTCTGATTTGGATGTTCTAAGCAATTTAACTGTTCCAAACCAGTGTGTGCACACTCTCCTGGATACCGGACTATGAGTTATTTTACTCGATGTAGATCTAGTGGAAGTCTTTTGCTGTCTCAAGTTTACTGTCTCAAGTCCGCTGGTTTATGGCAACTTATACACTTTTAATGTATTTTCATAAATACATATAACAATAAATTACTATTATTATATTAAGAAAGGTTTAAGGTGAGAGGGGAAAGATTTAAAAACAACCTGAGGGATAACTTTTTCACACAATGGGTGGTGCATGTATGGGAGGAGCTGCCAGAAGTCGTGATGGAGATGGATATAATTACAACATTTAAAAGCAATCTGGATGGGTATATGAATAGGAAGGGTTTACAGGATATTGTCCAAATGTTGACAAATGTGACTAAGTTGAATTGAGATGTCGGATCGGCACAAAAGAGTTGGACCAGAGGGTCTGTTTCTGTGCTATATGACTCTCCTGCCCTCCCCTTATATCACTTGACCTGACAAGAGCTATATCTAAGATAACAAGGTGTAGAGCTGGATGAACACAGCAGGCCAAGCAGCATCATAGCAGCAGGAAAGCTTGACGTTTCGGGCCTAGACCCTTCATCAGAAATGGGGGAGGGGAAGAGGGTTCTGAAATAAATAGGGAGAGAGGGGGAGGCGCATAGAAGATGGATAGAGGAGAGGATAGGTGGAGAGGAGACAGACAAGTCAAAGAGGCGGGGATAGAGCCAGTAAAGGTGAGTATAGGTGGGGAAGTAGGGAGGAGATAGGTCAGTCCAGGGGGTGCGGAATGAGGTTAGTAGATATGAGATGGGGGTGCGGCTTGAGGTGGGAGGAGGGGATAGGTGAGAGGAAGAACAGGTTAGAAAAGTGGGGACGAGCTGGGCTGGTTTTGGGATTCGGTTGGGGGAGGGTAGATTTTGAAGCTTGTGAAATCCACATTGATACCATTGGGCTGCAGGGTTCCCAAGCTGAATATGAGTTGCTGTTCCTGTAGCCTTCGGGTAGCATCATTGTGGCACTGCAGGAGGCCCAGGATGGACATGTCGTCTGAGAAATGGGAGGGGGAGTTGAAATGGTTCGCGACTGGGAGGTGCAGTTGTTTGTTGCGAACTGAGCGCAGGTGTTCTGCAAAGTAGTTTCCAAGCCTCCGCTTTGTTTCCCCAATGTACAGGAGGCCACAACGGGTACAGCGGATGCAGTATACCACATTGGCAGATGTGCGGGTGAATATCTGCTTAATGTGGAAAGTCTTCTTGGGGCCTGGGATTGGGGTGAGGGAGGAGGTGTGGGGGCAGGTGTAGCACTTCCTGCGGTTGCAGGGAGAAGTGCCGGGTGTGTTGGGGCTGGAGGGGAGTGTGGAGCGGACAAGGGAGTCACGGAGAGAGTGGTCCATCCGGAAAGCAGACAAGGGTAGGGAGGGAAAAATGTCTTTGGTGGTGGTGTCGGATTGCAGATGGCAGAAGTGTCGGAGGATGATGCGTTGGATCCGGAGGTTGTTGGGGTGGTATGTGAGGACGAGGGGGATTCTTTTTTGGTTGTTATTGCGGGGACGGGGTGTGAGGGATGAGTTGCGGGAAATGCGGGAGACACGGTCGAGGGCGTTCTCAACCACTGCAGGGGCGAAGTTGAGGTCCTTGAAGAATGAGGACATCTGAGATGTATGGGAGTGGAATACCTCCTTCTTGAAAACATGTAAGATTTTGACCTCAGCCATTTCTGTGACAGTGAATTTCACAGGCTTACCATTGGGTGAAGAAATTTCTCCTCATCTCAGACCTAAACAGTTTACCTCATATCCTTAAAGTATGACCCCTGGTTCTGGACTCCATCCCCCATCTCCTCCCAATTTTGGAACATTCACCCTGTATCTAACCTGTCTAGTTCTGTTATAATTTTATAGGTTCCTGTGAAACTCCCCCCTCATTCTTCCAAACTCCATTGAATACAATCCTAACTAACACAATTTCTCCTCATATAGTCAGCCCTGCCATCCCAGGAATCAAATTGGTAAACCTTAGCTGCACTCTCTCTGTAGCAGGAACATCCTTCTTTTGTATAAGAAAACTGCACATAATGTTCCAGTTGTGACCTCACCATGTCCTGCATAATTGCAGCAAGACGTGTGTACTTGAATTCTCTTTCTGAATACAAACATACAGTTTGTCTTCTTGACTGCCTCCTGCATCTGCACACTTACTTTCAGCACAATAAAACATAGATCTCATTGAACACTCTGTCAGTTTACAGCATTTGTTGACATTAAACTGCATCTGACATGCATTTGCCCACTAACTCAACCTGACCATATCACACTGCAACATTCTCCTCACAGCTCACCTTTCCATCCAGCTTTGTGTCATGTGCAGATCTTGAGATATTGCATTTATTTATCTTTTCTAAATCATTGACATATATTGTGAATAGGTTCTTGTACCAATCCCAGTGGCACCCAAATAGTCACTGCCTGCCAATCAGAAAAATACTCATTTATTCCTGAATGAAAACCGAAAGAACTGCGGATGCTGTAAATCAGGAACAAAAACAAGTTGCTGGAAAAGCTGAGCAGGTCTGGCATCATCTGTGAATAATAATCAGAGTTAACATTTTGGGTCCAGTGACCCTCCGTTAGAACTGAGGAACGTATTCTAAAATGTGAACTCTGATTTTTTTTCTTCACAGATGCTGCAAGACCTGCTGAGCTTTTCCAGCAGCTTCTGTTTTTGTTCCCATTTATTCCTACCCTTTATTGCTGGTTGCTAACCAATTTTATATTCTTCTGAATACATCACTACCATCCAATGTACCTTAATTTTACACATTAATCTCTGAGACTTTTGAAAAGCATTCTGAAAGACCAAATGAACCACATCCAGTAGCTCCCCCGATCAACTCTATGAGTTACTCCCCAAAGAATTCCATTGATATGTCAAGCATGATTTCTCTTTTTGTAACTCCATGCTGACTCTGCCTGATTCTATCATTATTTGAAAAGTGCTTTGCTTTAAATTCTTCAAAATAGTCTCTGTCACCTTCCTCACTATTGACATCAGACTCACTGGTCTATCATTGCCCGTTTAATCTCTGCCTCCCTTTTTAAATTGTGGGGTTATTTTAGGTACACTCCAATCTCTAGGAACTGTTCCAGAGTCCGAGGATTCTTGGAAGATGACCACCAATGCATCCATTATTTCTATTCTGGGACATAGATTATCAGACCCTGGGGATTTATCGGTCACCAATTTCTCTAACACCATTTCTTCACTAATGCAGATTTGCTTAAGTTCCTCCCTCCCACTAAACCCTGTGTTCCCCATCATTAACGATCACGTTATTTGTGTTTGCCTTTGTGAAGTCAGAAGGAATGTTTGTCAGCCGTTTCTTTATTACCCATTATAAACAGTTAGCAACCTATGTTAATTTTCACCAATACTTTTTTTAATGTACCTTTAGAAACTTGCACAGTCAGTGTCTTATGTTCCACACAAACTAACTCTTGCAGAAGTTATAAATAACAGATTGTGGACACCAACATTATAACTTGAACAAACAGAAGCAATTAATTATTAAGAATGTAACTTAAGCAGAGCACAGATAAGCTACAAGGCAATCTAAATAATATCAATGATCTAAGCACAATTTTTTTGATCATGAGCCTCCACTCAAACGCCAACAGGAAGGCAAACAGTTAAGCGATAAATTTTAAAATACAAAAGATCCTAAATCACCCTTTCAGTGACTGTCTCAGTGATAACTATCAGATCTTCACTAAATTCTCAGACAATGATATGCAGGACTGTATATCTTGCTTGAATTATGAAGTCACTGATTAGTGTAAACAGCCTCTACAGATCTCTGGAAATGTTTTACTTATTTTTTATAGATTGCACTTTTTTTTCTCAGAATTCCCAACAAGTCAATAACTAGAGAGAACAAAACTAAATACCAAGCCCAATCCAGCAGCTTCCAAAGTATAGGCTGCCTTCTGCCCAAAACACCCAAACATTTTTGACATTTTCTGTGGTTGGCTGGCCAGCACTGATCCTTTCTTGATTGACTAATTAAAAATCCCACTAGCTGCCAATCCCTGAGCATAACAGCATCTCAGTGCTCAATCAGCTACAGTGTTTCAGAGTAGTAATTAGCCTGCACTATATTTCCAAGCCAGTTGCGAACAGCAAACATCAACCTTTTGTTCCCTCTTTTTTTCGTAAAACAAGCTGTTACTCATAGTAAAGTTCAATTCTCAATTTCAACTCACCCTCCCAAACCAAAAATGAAAAAAAGTGATGTTCTCAACAACAGTGTTTAGAATAATATTGTTTATTTGCCCTTCCATGTTCTTTGTACCGTCTCATGTTCATCCAAATTGAAATTCTTTTGCCACTTATTCATCATTCCACCAACTTGTCAATGTCCCTTTAAAGTTCGAATCTGTTCTTTCATTTCCCAATGTTCCCAGATTGTGTATCATCCAAAATCTTAGATATTTTCCCCAGGACAAGACCCAGATCAGATTAGAAAATAAAATTGTTCAATACTGACGCCTGAAGAACTCCACTACGAACCTTCATCAAGCCAGGAAAATATCCATTAGCCATGAAATATGTGTTCTATCACTCAGCAAATTTTGCACCCACATTGTGACTGCCCTTTATATGAGCTATAACTTTTCTCATCAGTCTGTTAAGTGGCTCTGTATCAAACGACTCAGGAAAACGTAAAAACAAAGAAAATGTGAGCAGCAATTTGGTCCTTGAAATGCACCAAACTTCAGTATGATCACGACTAACCTCAATAGCCAGTTCCCGGTTTTCCCCCATACTTACTGATCCCTTTCGCCCTAAGAATCATATCTAATACTGTCTTGAAAAATTTGATGATAGGATCATGCATTATAGAAGAAGCCCTTTGCCCCATCAAGTCTGTGATGCCAAAGCGATAACAAAATAGGCGATATTGTGGACAGTGAGGAAGGCTATCAGAAATTGCAACAGGATCTTGATCAACTGGGGAAGTGGGCTGAGCAGTTCCTACTATCTGTGAGAAATGGCAAGTGAAGTTTAATATAGATAAGTGTGAGGTGTTGCATTTTGGAAAGTACAAGCGAGGACTTTTTACTTTTCTTTAGGGTGTAGGAGACTGAGGGGGGTTCTTATAGAAGTGTATAAGATTATGAGATGCATGGATAGGGTGAATGCACTCAGTGTTTTTCCCAGCGTTGGGGAATTGAGGATGAGAGGGTATCAGTTTAGGGTAAGAGGGGAAAGAATACATGGGAACCTGAGGGGCAGCTTTTTTACACAGGGTGGTACGCATAAACTTAGGAAAGTTTATCAATTTTGCTTCCAATTTCCACCCTGTTCTCACCTTCACCTAGTCCATCTCTGACACCTTCATTCCCTTCCTCGACATCTCTGTTTCCATTTCTGGGGATAGGCTGGCCACCAATATCCACTACAAGCCCATCAATTCCCACAGTTGCCTTCATTATACATTGTTATGAAGTTATATCGAGTATTCTTGAATTGGTTTACAAGTACTGTGCATAGACATTGCCCGAATTGACACAGTTTGTATCAAACAGCCTAGCAGCATTTTTACCAAGACAACAAGTTTGAATTTAGCCAATAAAGTTAAACCAAGCACTCAGTGATTCAAAGCCAATTGAATTTAAAAACTGAAGGTGTTGACAACATCGAACCAACCCTACATAAGAAATACTATTATGTAATTACGGGTATAAAGATGATGATATTGGGAAAATCGGGAAAGTGCCAATTGCCATCTGTGGGGAGGGCCAAATTTTAGCTGCAGGGAAAGCAAATCCACCATCTGAGATACAAACCTGACTTTCACATAAAATTATTGAGCTCTCTGAAAAGACCCATCAAAGGTACCGTGGCATTTCAGCTCAAAGTCCTCACTGAAGAAATTAAAGAGAAAATCATCAAGACAGCAGAATCAGCAGAAGAAAGACATTTGTGATGTGAAAGCAACAGAAGGAAGATTAGAGATAAAGTGGAGAAGACATAGACTATGCAAGCTTGCAGAGATTAAGTTTTAATTTTTTTTTTATTAACTGGGTTTGTAGAAGTGGGACTTGTGTTTATTTGAACAGTCTTCCAGTAGAATTTAGACCAGTTTGGGAGTTTTGGTAGTCTAGGGGGGGATTGTTCAGCTTGTTAGTAATTCTGCTAATTTTTTCATTGTTAGGATGAAACAAATAAATTGTTTCTCATTCTTTGTAAAATAGAGATCAGGGATTTTCTTTCTTTTCATTAGTCTTTTAACAGATTACGAGGGGAAAGGTGAGATTCTCTGAGTGTATATTGAATAATTATTAGAAGGAAACCTTTAATCCCGTCATAACAGATTGGGGCTTTTGTTTTCGTTTCACTATCAGAGGGGTTTGGTCATTCCCCTCCGCAACAAATTGGGGCTCATCCGGGATCTAGACGGATTTGGACAGATCGAGTCTGGGATCTGGACGATTTGTGTATGGGATTTGGCCGGTCCATGTATGGGATCTGAATGGATTTGGACAGATTTAAAGAGACTTGGAGATTAGTGTCCTAGATCTTTAAATAAAACTTAGGGGAGAACAATCTGTTTAATTTCAGTTACTTGTCATTGTTAAATTAAAAGTGAGGGAAATGGCTCTTTAACATTGCTAAACAGGTACTGGGGTTTGAATATTCTTCCCAAATTTGCCAAGAAAGTTTAGAAAAACAGAGGAAGAATATAGCAAACAGGTTAGAATTGGGTTTAACTAGAGGGAAGAGGAAAGATGAATTTGTAATGGAGTTGGTCAAGCACAGTGGTATATCAGAGAAATAGGCAAGAGCAGTGGAGTTCGAGAAAACTAAATTGAAAATTAGACAATTGGAGTTAGAAGAGAAGTAAAGGGAAAGAAGAGCCATATTAAAAGTAAAGAAAGGGAAAGAAGGTTCTTAGCTGAACAAAAAGGAAAAAAAGGAAGAGTTTGAACTTCAGAAGTTCCAAATTAGACAGGAATGTTCACTTAAAAGGATGAAGATGAAGTTAGGAGGTAGGCTTAGTGAGGAGGAGAGTGATGATGAGCAAACGCAATGTACCAAAAATATGGTAGGGATATATACAAAGATGTCCAAAAATTACCAAAATTCGATGAAAAAGATGTAGAAGCCTTTTTCATTCCATTGAGAAACTGGTTAGGCAGATGAATTGGACAGAGACTGTGCGGGTCATATTAATTCAGACTAAATTGGCAGGCAGGACTAGTGAGGTGTTTACAATGCTATCAGATGAGATGTCAAGAGATTATGAGGAGATTAAACAGGTTATTTTGAGTGCCTATGGATTGGTACCAGAAGCATATAGACAATGTTTCAGAAATATGAAGAAGGAACCAGGTCAGAGTTATGTCAAATTGGAAAGAATTAATTAAAGCAATTTTGAGAGATTGGTGAGAGCATTAAAAATAGAAAAGACAAATGAGGATCTTAAAGAAATTATTCTGCTGGAGGAGTTCAAAAAACTCACTTCCAGAAACGATAAGAACTCATACCGAGGAACAGGAAGTTCCCAATGTAAGAAGAGCGGCAGAGATGGCAGATGAAAAGGTATGAGTGCATAAATTGAAATTTAGCTTCAGACAGCAATTTCATTATGTGAGGGATAGAAATTGGGAAAAACGGAGATCCTTCAATGAAAAACAATAATTTAGATCATGCTGGGAGCATTTACCACGGGTGAACAAAGAAACCCAAGAGGGTGAAAAGGGTACAAGAGACCTCAGGTGTTTTTACTACAATGGAGTAGGACACGTAAAGTCACAGTGCTTGTGGTTTAAGAAAGGAAAAAGGATATGGTAAAAGATGGGATTAGTTGAGGTAGTGAAGGAAATCCCAAAAGAAGTTGAGGGGCTGCAGGAGAGTGCACAGCCTAGCTATGGGCTGAATAGTGAGACAGTGCCCGATCTCTACAAAAATGTCACCTCTTTGACTAAAGTTTAGTCAGTAAGAACAGGGGGAGATGGTAAAGAAGTTACAATATTGAAAGATATGGGAGTTGTTCCGTCTCTAACAATAAGAGTTAAAAGTATTTGCACTGCTTCTGAAATGTTACTCAAGAGTGCAGTAATCTGCACAATGGGATGGACTGAGATTGAACGTTACCCTAAGATCAGTTCAGAAAGTCCAGTCAAGACTGGGGAAGTGAAAGTGGGACTGATTGAAAGAGTGACAATTCCAGGAAAACAGTTTGTTCTTGGAAGTGTCCAAGCAGGATCAAAAGTGGGAGTGATACCCCTTTGAGTGGAGGACCTGAAGGAAAGCCAGGGAACTGAGAAGTGAAAAGAAAAATACCCTGGAATTTTTCCAGACCATGTGGTGACAAGATCTCACAGTCATAAGTTTAAGCAAGAGGGGAAAACCAAAGAGAAAGATGAAGGAGTTGAGGTCCAGTTATCTGACACCCTGTTTGACAAAATGGTAAAGGAAGAACTTAAGCAGGTAGAGGACCAGGCAGAGGTGTTTAGTTTTGAAAGATTACTGGAGTTACGACAAAAAGATGAGACAATAAAAGGTCTATATCATAATACCTACTCAGAAAACGAATCAGAATGTATTCCTATGTTAAGGATAGAATCCTAAGTTGAAAATGGAGACCTCAGCAGGTTAGTGCTGGGTGGAATGGGTGGAAGTTCACCAGGTTGTGTTGCCGGTAAAGTACAGACAGGAAGTATTACAGGTAGCACATAAATTATTGGTGGGAGGTCATTTAGGAGTGAAGAAGACTCAGACTAAGATACAAAAGCACTGCTGTTAGCCTGGATTGCACAAGGATGTAGTTGAATTTTGCCATACCTGTCATACTTGTCAAATGGTAGAAAAGCCAGAGGAAGTAATAAAACTAATGCCTTTGGAAAAGGGGCTGGAGAAACAAGTATTAGTTACTGCCCCTCAGAGTGAGAAATCAGAATCCGAATCGTTTGATTTTGATGTGCCTCAAAGTAAGTTAAATAATGAGGAAGTCCTTAGAGATTGGGATACGATAGTGAGCTACCTGTCTCAGGAACAGAGAACTGAGTTGAAGCAATACGAGGACAAATGTGGGAATAGAATGGGGATGACTTATACAATAGTGCATGAGGTTGAAGTAGGGAATGTTATTCAGATAAAACAACACCCCTATAGGCTTTATCCTCTTATAGCCGCACAGGTATGGAAGGAAGTGAAAACGATGCTCCAAGAAGACATCATCAAGCCGAATCAAAGTGAATGGACCTCACTGGTCGTGTTGATTCCCAAACCTGAAGGTCAATGCCATAACTAAATCGGACTCATACCCAATTCCAAGGCTGCAGAACTGTATAGAAAAAGTTTGACCAGCCACTTATATCACAAAGTTGGACTTACTGCGTGGTTACTGGCAAGTATCTTTGTCAGAGAGAATGAAAGAAGTTTCTGCGTTTGTAACTCCAAATGGTCTGTATCAATTTAACGTAACGCCCTTTGGAATGACGAAGGCAGTAGCCACATTTCAAAGACTTATGAACAGAGCTGTGGCAGGATTGATTAATTGTGCTGTCTGTATAGATGACATTGTGATCTTTAGCCATTCATGGAAAGGTCACATGGTGCATTTGGTAGAACTCTTTAAAAAAGAGACAAAACTGGTTTAAAGTTTAGCAAAGAGTGAATTTGTGAAGGCAGAAGTGACATTCTTGGGACACAACATTGGATGTGGAAGGATGACCCCAAAGAACATAAAAACAAAGGCCATTGAGGAATTTCCAAGACCCCCTTGAAGAAAGAGATGCTTCGATTTTTGGGACTGAGCGGAATCTACCGGAAGTTTGTGCCAAACTTTCGTAGCATCGTGGCACCGCTGATGGATTTGCTAAAGAAGAATATGCAATTTCAGTGGACAGAACAATGCCAGGAGGCATTTGAGAATTTAAAAGCTGTATTAACCGCCACATTAACTTTAGCCACACAGAATTTCTTGAAACCGTTTAAAATCGCTAGGGATGCCAGCAATATAGGGGTTGGAGCTGTGTTGATGCAGGAGGAGGATGATGGAATTGAAAGGCCAATTGTTTAATTTTCAAAGAAACTCAATATTCATCAGAGAAAATACTCCACCATTAAAAAAGAATCATTGAGTTTGTTACTGGCCTTGCAACATTTTAATGTTTATGTTACAAACGGAGACAGTTATGTATACAGACCACAACAAGCCCACCTTTTTAGAAAGATTTAAGGAAAAGAATATGAGACTATTTCATTGGCATCTCATGTTATAGGCTTTTCATTTCCAAATTGTACGTGTTGCAGATTGTAAAAAATGAGTTTTGCAGATAGGTTATCATGGGTTTAAAAGAAAATGTGTAGATAAGATTGAACTGGTACAGTCCAATGGTATATGTACGCAGAATTAGTGTGAAATGTATAACTTTAGATTGCTGATCTCTGTATTTCACGATAATGGTATTAAGATTTAAAAAAGGAAAGAAACCATCTTTTTATAATGATGGTTCATATTTTTCTTATGGACAGAGGTGATACAAAGTTGTGTAGAGTACTCATGAATTGGAAGGCAGGAAGTTTACAACTACTGTGCACAGACAGTGCCCGAATTGACACAGTTTGTATCGAACAGCCAAGCAGCATTTTTACCAACGCAGCAAGTTTGAATTTGGCCAATAAAGTTAAACCAAGCACTCAGCGATTCAAAGCCAATTGAATTTTTAAAAAACTGAAGGTGTTGACAACATCAAACCAATACTACGTAAGAAATACAATTGTGTAATTACGGGTATAAAGATGAGGACATCAGGAAAATCGGGAGAGAGCCAACTGCAATCTGAGGGGATTTATGATGGCTTCGTTTGACAACCTCCTTACTACAAAACTGAATTCTGAATTAATAATGCAAAGCCACATTCTCTTTTACAACTTCTCCTGTTCTGTTGAAGATGTTATACCCTGAAATGTTGTGTCGCCAGTCCCTCAGCTTTATCACTATGATGACAACAACATTGCAATTCCAGATGCCAATTCATACCCTTAACTCATCTGAAACAAAACCAGAAACTTCTGGAAAATTTCAGCAAATCTGCCAGCGTAGTATCTGTCTTGAGGCTCAATGTGCTTGAACTCCCTCTGCCTAGATTCCTTTTCTAAGGTTTGCTGTGCCACTTTTAAACAAATGCACTGTCTCCCCTATTTGTGTTGAACTAGTTTAAACTCCTCCTAAAAGCACAAACAAATCTTTCGTAATGATGTTAGTCTACTTCTGGTCCAAATGCAGACTGTCTCACTTGTCCAGGTTCTGCTGTCCCCAGAAACATACCTTGTGATCCAGGAATCTACAACCCCCTCTCCTGTACCAACTCTCGAAAAACACATTCATCTGCCATATTCTTTTATTTCTATACTTGCTAGCATGTGGCCACAGGAGTAATCCAGAGATTACCACCTTTGAGTTCCCGCTTTTAAGCTACTACCTCGCTCCCTGAACTCTTGATAAAGGACCTCATCCTTAATTCTATCAATATCATTCATACCAATGTACACCATGACCTTTATCTTGCTACCTTCTCCCTTCAGGATGCTCTGTAGCTGCTCAGTGATTCCCTTAGCCTGGAGGCAACACAGCATAGAGAATTGCCTGTCTGGCAGAAAGCAGAGAGTGGAGATGAAGGAGTCCTTCTCAGAACAGAGGCTGGTGACTAGTGGTGTTCTACAAGGGTCAGTGTTGGGACCACAACTTTTCATTTTATACATTAATGATCTAAATGAAGGAACTGAGGGCATTTTGGCTGAGTTTGCAGATGATACAAAGAAAGGTGGAGGGACAGGTAGTATTGAGGAGGCAGGGAGGCTGCAAAAAGGTTTAGACAGGTTAGGAGAGTGGGGCAAAGAAATGGCAGATGGAATACAATGTGGGAAAATGTGAGGTCATCCACTTTCGTAGGAAGAATAGAGACATAGACTATATTCTAGACATACATTCTAAATGGGGAGAAAATTCAGAAACCTGAATGACAAAGGGACTTGGAAGTCCTAGACCAGGATTCTCTTAAGGTAAGCTTGCAGGTTGAGTCAGTGGTTAGGAAGGCAAATACAATGTTGGCATTTATTTTGAGAGGACTAAAATATAAAAGCAGGATGTACTTTGAGGCTTTACAAGTCTCTGGTCAGACCACAATTAGAGTATTGTGAGCAATTTTGGACCCCGTACCTCAAAAAGGATGTAGTCGGCCTGGAGCGCATCCAGAGAACGTTTACGAGAATGATCCCAGGAATGTAAGGCTTAACATATGAGGAATGTTTGAGGACTTTGGGTCTATACTCGATGGAATTTAGAAGGATGAGGGGGAATCTAATTGAATCCTACAGGATGCTGAATGGCCTGGACAGAGTGGATGTTGGGAAAATATTTCTATTAGCAGGAGAAAACTAGGTCCTGAGGATATAGCTTTAGAGAAAAGGGAAGACCCTTTAGAATGGAGATGAGGAGAAACTTTTTCAGCCAGAGAGTGGTGAATCGATGAAATTCATTGCCACAGAAGGCTGTGGAGGCAAAGTCATTGAGTGTGTTTAAGACAGATAGATAGGGTCTTGATTGTCTAGGGGATCAAAGGTTATTGGGAGAAAGTGGGAAAATGAGGTTGAGAAACTTACCAGGCATAGGTGAATGGCGGAGCAGACTCAGTGTGCCAAATGGCCTAACTTCTGCTCCTATGTCTTATGGTTTTATGGTCATACCAGAGTCACATCTGCAGCCTGTCCCCTAACTTATGAATCCCCTGTTACTATTGTTCCTGCCCTGCCTTTCTGCCCTCCTACAGTCAGATCGCTTGTGGTGCCATGAACTTGGCTCTGTCTGCATTCTCATGAGGAACCATCACCCTCATCAGCTTCCAAAATGGAAAACAGATTTGTGAGCAGGCCCCCGGGGGGGCTCCTGCACTACCTGCTTGTTTCTGTCTTTGTCTAGTTGTCCCCCATTCCCTTCTATCTTCCACTCCCTTGAGCTGTGGTTTGACCACCTCTTGAAACATATTATTCAGGTACGTCTCAGCCCATAGATGTGCCACAGTGTCTCTAGCCCCTGTTTGAGCTCTGAATCACTGACCTCAAATTTGTGCATTTAGGAGCACTTCCTGCACACATGGTCATCTTGAATGCCGGTAGGATCCATAATTTCCTACATACGACAGATTAGAGATTCCACTCAGAATGTTTTGGCCTCAACATTCTGAGATCCCCTTCATTCTTCTAAACTCCATTGAATATAGTGTTAACCCTCATTTTCCCTTCATACATCAGTCCTACTGTCCCAGAAATCAGTCTGGTAACTCCCTCCATAACCAGAATATCTTTCTTCTGATGAGGAGATCAAAACTGCACACGTTAATCCAGGTGTAGTCTCACCAAGACCCTGTACAATTGCAGCCAGACATCTCTGCCCCTGTATTCAGATCCTCTCCCTATGAAAGCCAATTTACTATTTGCCTTCTTCACTGCCTGCTCCACCTGCATGCTTATTTTCAGTGACCAGTGTACAAATACACCCAAGTCTCATTGCACCACCTCCTTTCCCAATCTATCACCATTCAGATGATAATCTACCTCCTGTTTTCGTGACCATAGTGGATAATTCCGCATTCATTCACATTATACTTCATCTGCTATGCATTTGCCCATTCACTTAACTTGCCCAAGCTACACTGCATCTCTGTGTCTTCCTCATACTTCACCCTCCCACCTAGCTTTGTGTCATCTCCAAACTTGAAATTGTTACATTACATTTAGCTGTCTCATTTGAATCATTGATATATATTGTGAATAGCTGTTGAGAAAGTATTCTTCCCTGCAGTCCCCCAATAGTTGCTGCCTGACACTCAGTAAAAGACTTGTTTGTTCTTACTCTTTTTTCCTGCCTGCTAACCAGTTCGCGACCCATGTCAGCACTCAATCTCCAATCGTACGTACTTAAATTTTACATGCTAAATCTCTTAAGTGGGACTTCATCAAAAGCCTTCTGAAAGTTCAAGTAAACCACATCCATTGGCTCCCTTGTCAACTCTCCAAGTTACATCGTCTCAAAATTCTAGGAGATTTGTCAAGCATGATTTCCCTTTTGAAAATCCATGCTGACTCTGTCTGATACTGTCACTGTTTTCCGAGTGGTCTACTGTTACATTGGCTCTCTCTGATTCTTCCTTTCTGAAGAAGGGTCCCGACCCAAAACGTCAGCTTTCCTGCTCCTCTGATGCTGCCTGGCCTGCTGTGCTTCCCCACCTCCATACTGTGTTATCTCTGACTCTAGCATCTTAAGTTCTTGCTATCTCTCATGGTTTCTTTTATTTAGATTCAGTGCTCCAGTCTCAGATTCACCTACATTACTCTCCATCATAACAATGAATTCTGCCATATTATCGTCACTCTTCACCAAGGGGCCTCACACAGCTAGATTAGCCAGAGATAACAAAGTGTAGAGCTGGATGAACACAGCAGGCCAAGCAGTGTCAGAGGAGCAGGAAAGCTGACGTTTCGGGCCTAGACCCTTGTTCAGAAAGCCAGATATTCCTTTCTCATTGCACAATACCCAGTCTAGGATGGCCTGTTCTTTAGTTGGTTCTTCAATGTATTGATACAGAAAACCAATGCGTACATATTCCAGGAATTCCTCTACTCAATGCTGTTACTGGTTTGATTTGCACAATCTATATGCAGATTAAAATCACACATAATAACTGCCATACCCTTTGTTTCTTGCATCTTTAATTTCCTGTTTAATGCCTTTCTCAATGTTACCGCTATCATTTGGTTTGTTCTATATAATCCTGACTCCACATATACCACATCTACAGTATTGCCTTCATCAATATTTTCTGTTACCTCTTTAAAGAACTCTTGCAAGTTAGGCATGATTTTATTCCCTTCACAAATCCATGCTATCTTTTCCGAAATGTCCTTTACTTCCCATGTAACTATTAATTTCAGCCTGAATAATTGTTTCTCAAAGTTTCCTGCCACCAAAATTATACTGTCTGGTCTGTAATTGCCAGCCTTACATTTACAATGTTTCCTGAAAGGGTATAATATATGCAATTTTCTAGCCCTCTGATAACCCAGTTGAGGGAAGATTGAACAATTATTTACAGTTCCTCTGCAATTTCCACAGACTTCCTTGAATATCTTTAATAGATTAATCTGAATTTGCTGTCTTACCAACTTTGAATATAAAGAGCTTATCAAATACTTTCTCTTTCTCAATTTTAAACTCTTCCAGTGACTGATTTTCCTTCTCTGGCACTATATCCTGTGCATCACTGCCTCACAGGTAAAGATAGATCCAATGTATTTAATATCTCTGCCAGGACGCCTGCCTCTATTAGAAAATTCCCCTTTTGTTCGCTAATTGTCCATGCTCTTCCTTATTCCACCTTTTTACTATTTATGTCCTAAGTGGAGTGAAACTTAAAATCCTCCATTATCATGACAATATGATCTTCGCACTGAACTGTATTTTGTTTAAGATTTATTGCTCCAAAAACTTCACACTATGAGGAGGTCTATACAGTATACCAAGTAATGCACTTGTAGTCTTTGGTCCTGAGCTCTAGCCTTGAACCCTTAAGGAAAATCTGCAGTGCTCTCGTTAGCCAACTATATTACCATTTCTCCTTTTTCACCTTGTCCCTATTGTCTGAACACCTTGCAATATGGAATATTTAGAATGCAGTACAGATTTCCTTGAACCAGATCTCTGCATTGCCACAACATCATAATCCCACTACTTAAAAATTTATTCATGAGACTGTCTGGCCAGCATTTATTGCCCATTCGTAGTCGCTGTTGAGAAGGTGGTGGTGAGCTGCCTTCTTGAATCATTGCAGACCATTTGCTATAGATTGACCTACAATCTCAAGGGGGAGGGAACTCTAGTATTTTGATCCAGTGACAATGAAAGAATGGCGATATAGTTCCAAATCAGGATGATGAGTGGCTTGGAAGGGAACTTGAAGGTGGTGGTGTTCGCGTGTATCTGCTGCCCTTGTTCCTCTAGATGTAAGTCATGGGTAGAAGATGCAGTCTAAGGATCTTTGGTAAAAGTGCATCTTGTAGATAGTACATACTGCTGCTACTGAGTGTTGGTGGTGAGGGTGGAATCTTGTGAACGTGGTGAAAATCAAACAGTCTGCTTTGTCCTGGATGGTGTCAAGTTCCTTGACTGTTGTTGGATATGCACCCATCCAGGCAAATTGGAGGTATGCCATCACATTCCTGACTTGTAGAGATTATGGACAGGCTTTGGGAGTCAGGAGATGGGTTACTCATATTCCTAGCCTCTGATCTGCTCTTGTAGTCACTGTGTTTGTGTGGTGAGTCCAGTTGAGTTTCTGGTCAATGGTAACGCCCAGAATGTTGATATTGGGGAATCAGTGATGAGAACACCAGTGAATGTTAAGGGGTGGTGTTTAGCTTGACTTTTATTGGAGATGGTCATTGCCTGTCATTTTTATGATATGAATGTTACTTGCCACTTGTCAGTCCAAGCTTGGATATTTGACCAGATCTTGTTGAATTTGAACATGGACTGCTTTAGTATTTGAGTAGTCATGAATGGTGCTGAATGTTGTGCAATCATTGGTGAACATCCTCACTTGCTGATCATATGATCGAGGGAAGGTCGTCAATGAAGGAGCTGAAAATAGTTGGGCCCAGGAAAATACCCTGAGGAACTTTTACAGAGATGTCCTGCAGCTAAGATGACTGACTTCCAACACCCACAACCATCTTCCCATGTCCCAGACATGACTCCAACCAGCAAAGAGTTTGTCCCCGATACCCATGGATTCTAATTTTGCAATGGCTCCTTGATATCACAGTCGATCGAATGCAGTCTTCATAGCAAGGGCTTTTACTGTCACCTCACCATTATCGTTGCATGGTGTTCTGTTTCTGTAACTCACAAATCGTATTAGCTATAATTGGTACAACCATATATGTGCAGTGTAATTCTGATATAGATTTAATTACTTGGTTACATTTTCTTTCAGTCCAACTCCACCCGTTAACTTGACATTCTCCATTCTAGTGCTATCTTCCTATCTGAGTACTTCATGCACCTTGGTATTAATCTCTAATATTCTGTCCTGGTTCCTACACCCCTGCTCAGTTAGTTTATCTCCCCAACAGCAAAACATCCCGCAAGGAACTCAGTTCCAGTTTTATTCAGTTGCAACCCATACGGCTTTACAGGCATCATCTCCCACAGAGGCCAGTCCTAGTGCCCCAGAAATCTAATGCCCACTTTCCTCTACCATTTTTCCAGCCATGCATTTACCTGCCTTATCCTCCACTTCTGTACTCACTTGCAATTAGCTCCAGGAGTAATCTGGAGATTGCTAATTTTGAAGTCTTGTTTGTTAATTTTCTATCAAATTCTGATTGCAGGACAACACCTCTCTTCCTACTTAAGTAATTCATTCCAATAATACCGTAATTTCTGGCTGTTCACACTCCTTCACAAGAATGTCCTCTACCCGTTTTATAACATCCATGACTCTTTCATCAGGGAGGCAACATCCCACCATGGGGTCAAATCAACTGGTACAGAAATGCTTCCCTAATGAAAAAATCACTACTGCTCCCTCACCTTACCTTCCTTCCCTCAAGATAAGATCATAGGGGGTTGAGGTAATTTATTTATCTGAATGGAAGATTGGTTAAGCTACAGAAAGCAGAATGGATTTTTTCCTTGTTGACAAGATGTGATTAGCAGGATGCCGCAGGATTTAATGCTCAGGTCCCAATGATTTACAATCTATATTAATGACTTGGACGTAGGGAAAGAAGATACTATAGCCAAATTTCAGTTGACATTAAAATAGATGAGAGAGTAAGTAGCAATAAAAAAATAAGAAATTTACAAATGAGTATGGATAGGTTAGGTGAATGGGCTATATTTACCCGATGGGGTTCAACGTGAATAAGCATGATAACCATTTTGGTTGGAAGAAGAGAAAGGCAAATTAATTAAATGGGATGAAAATTTGGAGATGGTGAGAAGTTTTGGCAGAGGGCTCTGGTTGTCCTCAGCAATGAATCAAGTAAAACTGGTATTTAGGTAAAGCAAGTAATATGGAAGGCAGATGAAATTTAGGCATTTATTTCTGAAACAATGGAGTATAACAGTAGAGAAATGTTGCTGCAACTGTACAAGGCATTGGTGAGATGACAATTGGAGTATTGCTTATACTTTTGGTCCCTTTACTTGAGGAGGGATGTATTTGTGCAGAGGCAGTTCAAAGGAGATTCAATAGATTGATTCCAGAGGTGCGGGGTTTATCTTATGAAAGAGGATTGAGCAGTTTGGGGCTATACCTCTTTAGAGTTTAGAAGAATGAAAGGAGATCGAATTACATCATGTTAAACAGGATTGTCAAAGTAAATGAGAGGATGTTTCTTCTTGGGGCAGTCCCCAACGCATCCTCCTCCGACACTTCTGCCATCTGCAATCAGACCCCACCACCAAAGACATTTTTCCCTCCCCACCCTTATCTGCCTTCTGGAGGGACCACTCCCTCCACGACTCCCTTGTCCGCTCCACACTCCCCTCCAGCCCCACCACACCCGGCACTTTTCCTTGTAACCGCAGGAAGTGCTACACCTGCCCCCACACCTCCTCCCTCACACCAATCCCAGGCCCCAAGAAGACTTTCCACATCAGGCAGAGGTTCACCTGCACATCTGCCAATGTGGTATACTGCATCCGCTGTACCCGTTGTGGCTTCCTCTACATCGGGGAAACGAAGCAGAGGCTTGGGGACCACTTTGCAGAACACCTGCGCTCAGTTCGCAACAAACAACTGCACCTCCCAGTCACGAACCATTTCAACTCCCCCTCCCATTCCTCAGATGACATGTCCATCCTTGGCCTCCTGCAATGCCACAGTGATGCCACCCGAAGGTTGCAAGAACAGCAAATCATATTCAGCCTGGGAACCCTGCAGCCCAATGGCATCAATGTGGATTTCACAAGCTTCAAAATCTCCCCTCCCCCAACCGCATCCCAAAACCAGCCCAGCTCATCTCCACCTCCCTAACCTGTTTTTCCTCTCACCTCAAGCCACACCCCCATCTCCTATCTACTAACATCATCCCGCCCCCTTGACCTGTCCATCCTCCCTGGACTGACCTATCTCCTCCCTACCCCCCTACCTACACTCACCTTTACTGGCTCCATCCCCGCCTCTTCGACTTGTCTGCCTCCTCTCCACCTATCCTCTCCTCAATCCATCCTCTATCCACCTCCCCCTCTCTCCCTATTTATTTCAGAACCCTCTTCCCCTCCCCCATTTCTGATGAAGGGTTTAGGCCCGAAACGTCAAGTTTTCCTGCTCCTATGATGCTGCTTGACCTGCTGTGTTCATCCAGCCCCATGCTTGTTATCTCAGAACAAAAGGTCATAGTTTTAGGATAAGGGGTAGCAGTTTAAATCAAAAATGAGGTGAATTTGCTTCTCACAACGTGGTGTAAATCTGTGGAATTCACTAGAACAAAGAACAATACAGCACAGGAACGGGCTCTTCAGCCCACAATGTTTTGCCAAACATGACACCAAATTAAACTAATCCCTTCTGCCTGCCCTTCATCTATATCCCTCCATTCCTGGCATGTTCACATGCTTTTGTATAAGTCCCTTAAACGCCGATATTGTGTCTGCCTGCACCACTACCCATGGCAGCGGTTTCCATACTCCTGTCACTCTCTGTGTAAAAAACCTGCCCCTCAAATTTCCTTTGATCTTGTCACCCCTCACCTAAAATGCATGCCCCCTAGTATTAGACATTTCAGCTCTGAGAAAAAGATTCTAACTGTCAACCCCATCTATGCATCACATAATTTTATATATGTCTATCAAGTCTCCCCTCAGCATCCACCGCCCCAGAGAAATAAACCTGCGTTTATTTAGAAACAAAAACAGAAGTTGCTGGGAAAGCTAAGTGGTCTAGTAGCATTTGTGAAGAGAAATCAGAGTTAATGTTTCAGGTCTGGTGACCCTTCCTCAGAGTTTTTCTAGCCTCACCTTATAGCTCACATTCTCTAATCCAGGCAACATCCTGATAAACCTCTTCTGCATCGTCTCCAGAGCCTCCACATTCTTCCTGTAATGTGGTTACCAGAATTGAATGCAATACTTTAAGTGTGGCCTAACCAAAATCTTATAAAGCTGCAACATGACATCCTGACTCTTGTATTCAATTCCCCAATCAATAAAGGCAAGCACGCCATATGCCTTCTTTCTTTCTCTATCTACTTGTGTGGCAACTTTCAAGGAGCTATTCACGTGAAGTAAGCATGCAGGTGCAGCAGGCGGTAAAGAAGGCAAATGGTATGTTGGCTTTCATTGCGAGAGGTTTCGAGTACAGGAGCAGGGATGTGTTGTTACAGTTATACAGGGCCTTGGTGAGGCCACACGTGGAATATTGTGCGCACTTTTGGACTCCCTTTCTGAGGAAGGATGCTCTTGATCTTAAGGGAGTGCAGCGAAGGTTTACCAGGCTGATTCTGGGGATGACAGCCTGCCATATGAGGAGTGTTTGACTAGGTGAGATTGTTTTCGCTAGAGTTCACAAGAATGAGGGGGGATCTCATTGAGACTTATAAAATTCTAACAGGGCTGGACAAGGTAGGAGGAGGGAGGATGTTCCCGGAGGTGGTTGTGTCCAGAACCAGGGGTCACAGTATGAGGATTCGGGGTAGATGATTTAGGACTGAGACAAGGAGACGTTTCTTCACACAAGGAGTGGTGGGCCTATGGAATTCGTTACCACAGGAAGTAGTTGATACCAAAACATTGAATGTATTCAAGAGGCAACTAGATATAGCAGTTGGGATGAATGGGATTAAAGGTTATGGGAAAAAAGCAGGATTAGGCTATTGAGTTGGACAATCAGCCATGATCGTGAAGAATTGCAGAGCAGGTTTGAAGGGCCAAATGGCCTCCCGCTGCCTATTTCTATGATCACCAGGATCCCCCTGTACATTGATGCTGCTCAGGGTCCTACCATTAATGTTATACTTTTCCTTATTTGATCTCTCAAAGTCAGCACCTCACACATACCCAGATTAAACTCCATCTGCCATTTCTCTGCTCATATCTGCAACTGATCTAGATTCTGCAGTATCCTTTGACAACTTTCTACACAATCCATAATTTCACCAATCTTTACATCATCTGCAAACTTACTAACCCGCCCATTTTTATTTTCATCCAAATCATTTATTTATATCACAAACAGTAGAGGTCACATACGGGTCCCTGTAGAACACCACTAGTCATGGACTTCCAGCCAGAAAAGCGCCCTTCCACCAATACTCTCTGCCTTCTATGAGCAAACCAAATCTGAATCCACGCTACCAAGTCACCGTGGATCCCATGCATCTTAATCTTCTAGATGAGCCTACCATGATGGACCTTGTCGAAAGCCTTACTAAAATCCATGTAGACAACATCCACTACTCTACCCTCATCGATCACCTTCGTCATCTCCTCGAAAAATTCAAACAAGTTAGTAAGATATGACCTGCCCCGCACAAAGCTGTTCCTAATTAGACCATGGTTTTCCTAATGTACGTATATCCTATCCCTGAGAATTCTCACCAATAGTTTCCCAACTACTGATGTGAGACTCACTGGTCTATAGTTTCCTGGATTATCCCTATTTCCCTTCTTCAACACAATTCCAGAGTTGGTGGAGGCTGGGACTTTGAGTAAATTTAAGGAGGAGGTAGACAGATTTTTGATTTGTTGAATGGCTGAAGAGTTATGGGGAGTAGGCAGGAAGGTGGAGTTGAGGCCAAGATGAGATCATCTGTGGTCATATTGAATGGTGGAGCAGGTTCAAGCGTCTGAACTTCCTATTCCTGCTCCTAGTTCTTATCTTCTTATGTCGTCCTGTGTGCTTTACCACAGTTGGTTCCACAGACTTAGCATCTCCAATATTTGTCTGATGAAAACTACCCAGGATGAAAAAACAGTGAACAGAACCTCTGGAGACACCAAACCATTTGTCCGTTGCTCTGAGACTATTGGCAGTCAACCACTCTCAAAATCTTTGTCGGGGTTGTGATGGCCTAGTGGTGTTATTGCTGGACTATTAATCCAGAGATCCAAGTAATTTCCCAGCAACCTGGGTTTGAATCCTACCGCTGCTAGATTTAGAGTGAATTTGAGGAAACATGTTTTCACACAGACAGTGGTGGGGATCTGGATTCATTAGCTGTAAGGGCGAGAGAGACAGAAACCCTCAGAACATTTAAGAAGTATTTAGATGCACACTTGCAATGCAAGGCTATCACAAAGGGCAGGAAAATGGCATTAGAATATTTAAATGGTTGTTTTTGACTGGCACAGATTCAATGGGCAGAAGGGCTTTTTTTCTGCATTGTGGATCTCTGTGACTATGATGGAGATATCTGGAACATTGTCTCTAGGGTATGATTCCCTGACTATTACTATGTCAGCCTGTTGCTTGACCAGTAAATGAGGCAGCTCTCCCAGTTTTGGTACTGGTCCCCCAAATGTTAGTAAGGTGAACAGGGCTATGTTTCCCAATGATGTTTCTGGTGCCTATGTTGATGACAAGTGGTTCGTCTGTTTTAGTTTCTTTTTTGAGAATTTCTACCTGTTGTTAAAATTGTTTTTCCGTTATTCATTCATGGGATGAGGGCACCACTGGCTATGCAGCACTTAATATTCAACCGCATTGTTCTACATCTGGAATCATAGTGTTCTAAGGTGAGTGGCAGAAGATTTAGAGGACATGGCGAGGAAAAACCTTTTCACCCTAATGGGAATCTGAAACTTACTGCCTGCAAGAATGGTAGATTCAGAAACCCTTATAACATTTAAGAAGTATTTAGATTTGCATTTGTGATGCCAAGTATACAAGGCTCTGGACCAGGTGTCGAAAAATGGGGTTAGAACAGTTAAATTGTTTTTGATCTGACAGGCCAAAGGGCCTTTTTTCTGCACTATACATATCTATGACTGTGTGACCCACCAATTTTCATTTCATCCACAAATTTACTGATCAACCCTCTAACATTCAAGTCTAAATCATTTCTATACTACAAACGGCAAAGGCCCCAACACTGATCCCTACGGAACACCACTAGATGTGGACTTTTAATCACAAAACAAATTGCTGTATAATCACCCTCTGCTTCCTGATACTCAAAGAATTCTGGATGAAATTAGCCAAATTTCCTTGCATCCCATGGGCTCTTGCCTTTGCTATCAATTTTCCATATGGAACCGTATCAAAAGCCTTGCTAAAGTCCATGCAGGGTAAGTCAAATGCAAAACCCTCATCTACATACAGTTTTCTTAAAAAAATTTAATCAAGTTGGTCAGGCATGACCTCCCCTTAAAAAAACTCATGGTGGTTGTCCTTGATTGGTCCCTTCCTCTTCAAGTGCACATTAATTCTATCCCTCAGAATTGCTTTGAATAGTTTCCCCATCCTTAAGATTAGGCAAATTGGGGTGTGGTTTCCTGGCTTATTTTGTCCTCCCTTCTTGAAGAATGATACCACATTGGCTGTTTGTCAGTCCTCTGGCACCTGTCCTGCATCCAGAGAGGGATTGAAAATTCTTGCAGCACCCGTTCAGGTGGAAGTTGTGTCGGTTGTTGTGTTTTTACGTTGGCTGCCTTTTTTTCCTCTCTGGCCTGTCCTTCCTTGAGTGCCCCTTAGAAGTGTCCATGATCTCCCAAATGCCACAGGATGGCATGGCAGAATTCATCTTTCATACCATTAGATTACTTTTAACTTATTTTAACTTCACTTAGTTTATTTTTAGTATCGTACTGTTTACTCTAAATTGAATATCAGTAGAAAGTAGAAATTCCTTCTGCTTGCCACAAATCAGCTCCTTCTGCAGTGTCTGAATTTTTAAGTTTCTTATGCTAGCTGAGAAATTTCCATTTTTTAAAATTAATGTAGTTGAAACACAATCCCTAATTGCAGCTGCACAACAGCCAATCACCTCAGGACTTTTCTGTGATGTCACTGTTGCTAAATTTCCCTGCTGCTGAATTACATTCTGGAGGCTTTGTTCTGTTTGCTTCTGTGCTTGAAGGTAAGACCTTATTCTCCCGACTCTTTATCATATTGTTTCAGAAGTTGTTGTCCGCTCCCTCTCCTGCTTTTTATGAAGCTGCTGATCTCATGCTCTGTCCTGTTCTTATTGAAGCTTGTTGTCCTCACTTTCTTATGTCATTTCTGTAACTGCTTTCCCAACTCTCTTGCATTGTTTTAGAAGCTGCTTCCCAATCTCTCTCCCACTGTTTATGAAGCTGCTGTCCCCACTTTCCTCTGTTGTCTTCCATCCATTATCACTTTCTAGATATACCTCTAATATCCTAGTTCATACTGCACCCTACATTGCCACTACCGTTTGTTGGTTCTGAGGAAGGGTCATTGGACCCAAAATATTAACTCTAATTTCTCTCCACAGATGTTGCCAAATGTGCTGAGGTTTCCCAGCAATTTCTGATTTTGCTTCTGATTTACAACATCCGCAGTTCTTTTGGTTTTTACAAAATGTTGGTATTTGGAGTAAGCTGGGTCTTATATGTAAATCACCGAAAATCGGCATATGTTGAGAAATACCAGTGATATGGTCGACGTAGTTATAAATAGTCTGCCAGAAGAGTGGTGGAGGTGGATCCCATGGGAGTTTTCAAAAGAGAACTGGATGTATATTTGAAAGTAATTAATTTAGAGGGCTACGGAGATAAGGCTGGAGAATGGGACGTGCTGGATGGCTCATTTGGGACCACTTCAGGCACAATGGGTCAAGAGGCCTCCTCCTATACTGTAAAATTCTATGATTTTATTCTATGATTCTAAGTAATAAAGTAACAAATGATAGTTTAGTGTTATCGAGCCTTTATGCATTTGCACTGAGATTACTCTGTACAGGTTAGTCTCCTTACGTAAGGAAGGATATACTGCTGTTAGAGACAGTATAAGAAATGTTCTCGAGGTTGATTCCTGCAGTGAGAGGTGTTTATTATGGGTAGAGTTTATGAGGATTATACCTATATTCCATAGAATTCATAAGAATATGAGATAATCGAATTGAAATAAATTATATGCTTAAAAATCTTGACAGGATGAATGGTCGAAGGATGTTGCCTCTGGCTGGGAAGTCGAGAGCACAAGATCTCATGGTCATAATGAGAAGTTGGTCATTTTGACTGAGATGAAGAGGAATTTTTTCACAAAGCATATTGTGATTCTTGGGAGTTAAGATATGTCAATGCAGAATTATTGACATAAATCATACCATTTTTGGGCAATAAGGGAACGAACAGATATAGAGGCATAGCGGAAGGGTGGAATTAAGGTAGACTAGATGTTAATATTAATGTTAATATTAAATGGTGGAATAGGCTCAAACAGGCAATTGATTAATTGCTGTTGGGTTAGCCATATAAATACAATCTCAGAAGTCACACGACACCAGGTTATAGTCAGAGATCATAGGTACTGCAGATGCTGGAGAATCCAAGATAACAAGGTGTGGAGCTGGATGAACACAGCAGGCCAAGCAGCATCATAGCAGCAGGAAAACTTGACGTTTCGGGCCTAGACCCTTCATCAGAAATGGGGGAGGGGAAGAGGGTTCTGAAATAAATAGGGAGAGAGGGGGAGGCGGATAGAAGATGGATAGAGGAGAGGATAGGTGGAGAGGAGACAGACAAGTCAAAGAGGTGGGGATGGAGCCAGTAGAGGTGAGTATAGTTGGGGAGGTAGGGAGGAGATAGGTCAGTCCAGGGAGGACGGACAGGTCAAGGGGGCGGGATGAGGTTAGTAGATAGGAGATGGGGGTGCGGCTTGAGGTGGGAGGAGGGGATAGGTGAGAGGAAGAACAGGTTAGGGAGGCGGGGATGAGCTGGTCTGGTTTTGGGATGCGGTTGGGGGAGGGGAGATTTTGAAGCTTGTGAAATCCACATTGATACCACTGGGCTGCAGGGTTCCCAGGCTGAATATGATTTGCTGTTCCTGCAGCCTTCAGGTGGCATCATTGTGGCATTGCAGGAGGCCCAGGATGGACATGTCGTCTGAGGAATGAGCGGGGGAGGTGCAGTTGTTTGTTGCAAACTGAGCGCAGGTGATCTGCAAATTGGTCCCCAAGCCTCCGCTTGGTTTCCCCGATGTAGAGGAGGCCACAACGGGTACAGCGGATGCAGGATACCACATTGGCAGATGTGCAGGTGAACATCTGCTTGATGTGGAAAGTCTTCTTGGGGCCTGGGTTTGGGGTGAGGGAGGAGGTGTGGGGGCAGGTGTAGCACTTCCTGCGGTTGCAGAGAAAAGTGCCGGGTGTGTTGGGGCTGGAGGGGAGTGTGGAGCGGACAAGGGAGTCACTGAGAGAGTGGTCCCTCCGGAAAGCAAATAAGGGTAGGGAGGGAAAAATGTCTTTGGTGGTGGGGTCGGATTGCAGATGGCAGAAGTGTCGGAGGATGATGAGGGGGATTCTTTTTTGGTTGTTATTGCGGGGACGGGGTGTGAGTGATGAGTTGCGGGAAATGCGGGAGACACGGTCGAGGGCGTTCTTGGCCACTGCGGGCGGGAAGTTGCGGTCCTTGAAGAATGAGGATATCTGAGATGTTACAGGAGTGGAATGCCTCATCCTGGGAGCAGATGCGGTGGAGGTGAAGGAATTGGGAATAGGGGATGGCATTTTTGCAGGAAGGTGGGTGGGAGGAGGGGTATTCTAGGTAGCTGTGGGAGTCAGTGGGCTTGAAATGGATATCGGTTTCCAGGTGGTTACCCGAGATGCAGACAGAGAGGTCTAGGAAGGAGAGAGAGGTGTTAGAGATAGTCCAGGTGAACTTCAGGTTGGGGTGGAAGGTGTTGGTGAAGTGGATGAACTGCTCGAGCTCCTCGTGGGAGCATGAGGCGGCACCGATACAGTCATCAATGTAATGGAGGAAGAGGTGGGGTCAGGGCCAGTGTAGGTACGGAAGAGGGATTGTTCCACGTAACCTACAAAGAGGCAGACATAGCTTGGGCCCATGTGGGTACCCATGGCCACCCCCTTTGTCTGTAGGAAGTGGGAGGAATTGAAAGAGAAGTTGTTGAGGGTGAGGACGAGTTCGGCTAAGCGGATGAGGGTGTCAGTAGAGGGGGATTGGTCAGGTCTGCGGGACAGGAAGAAGCGGAGGGCCTTTAGGCCATCTGCATGGGGAATGCAGGTGTATAGGCACTGGAGGTCCATAGTAACAATGAGGTGTTGGGGACCAGGGAATTGGAAGTTCTGGAGGGTGTGGGTGGTGTCACGGACATAGGTAGGAAGTTCCTGGACCAAGGGGGTGAAAATGGAGTCCAGGTAGATGGAGATGAGTTCAGTGGGGCAGGAGCATGCGGAGACAATGGGTCGACCAGGGCATTCAGGTTTGTGGATTTTGGGAAGGAGATAGAAGCAGGCGGTGCGGGTTTGGGGAACGATGAGGTTGGAGGCGGTGGGTGGAAGATCACCTGAGGTGATGAGGTTATGGATGGTTTGAGAGATGATGGTTTGGTGCTCGGGGGTGGGGTCATGATCCAGGGGGCGGTAGGCAACCTCCGGATCCAACGCATCGTCCTCCAACACTTCCGCCATCTGCAATCCGGCCCCACCACAAAAGACATTTTTCCCTCCCCACCCTTGCCTGCTTTCCGGATGGACCACTCTCTCCGTGACTCCCTTGTCCCCTCCAGCCCCATCACACCCGGCACTTTTCTCTGCAACCGCAGGAAGTGCTGCACCTGCCCCCACACCTCCTCCCTCACCCCAGTCCCAGGCCCCAAGAAGACTTTCCACATCAAGCAGATGTTCACCTGCACATCTGCCAATGTGGTATACTGCATCCGTTGTACCCGCTGTGGCCTCCTCTACATCGGAGAAACCAAGCGGAGGCTTGGGGACCGCTTTGCAGAACACCTGCACTCAGTTCGCAACAAACAACTGCACCTCCCAGTCGCGAACCATTTCAACTCCCCCTCCCATTCCTCAGACGACATGTCCATCCTGGACCTCCTGCAATGCCACAATGATGCCACCCGAAGGCTGCAAGAGCAGCAAATCATATTCAGCCTGGGAACCCTGCAGCCCAATGATATCAATGTGGATTTCACAAGGTTCAAATTCTCCCCTCCCCCAACCGCATCCCAAAACCAGCCCAGCACGTCACCGCCTCCCTAACCTGTTCTTCCTCTCACCTATCCCCTCCTCCCACCTCAAGCCGCACCCCCATCTCCTATCTACTAACCTCATCCCGCCCCCGTGACCTGTCCGTCCTCCCTGGACTGACCTATCTCCTCCCTACCTCCCCACCTACACTCACCTTTACTGGCTCCATCCCCGCCTCTTTGACTTGTCTGTCTCCTCTCCACCTATCCTCTCCTCTATCCATCTCCTATCTGCCTCCCCCTCTCTCCCTATTTATTTCAGAACCCTCTTCCCCTCCCCCATTTCTGATGAAGGGTCTATGCCCGAAACGTCAAGCTTTTCTGCTCCTATGATGCTGCTTGGCCTGCTGTGTTCATCCAGCTCCACACCTTGTTAACCGGGTTATAGTCCACCAAGTTTATTTGAAATCACAAGCTTTCGGAGTGTAGACCTTTTATCAGGTGAAGTGAGAGAGGAGCATCCAAATACAGAATTTATAGGCAGAGAGATCAAGAGCAGAGAGATCAAATGGTCATCCAAATGGTGTGAGTGGTGTCGAATAATAAGTCTCTGCAGGTGATCAAAAGTGTCAGATAGTGTGAGTAAAGTGTTAACAGCTGAATAACAAACGAAGGGATGACCTGTAATCTGATTAAATGAGGCAGAGAGATAATTACAAAAAATTAAAAAATAAGGTGGTGCTGGAGACAAACCAAATGACTGGAATAACATGATAGGTATAAAAGTCACATGGTGAGTATCTAACCAAAGTAATGAGTAATCCGAAACTGTACAAACAATTTAAGGCAGAGAGATCATACCAATTTATCAAGGTGATAGTGCCAAAACAGGACAGTAAGGAAGATTTTACGGGTACACACCAGTGTGGTGGGGTCAAGTAGCATGACATTTCAGAACCCGACAACATTTCTTCAACAGCTTGTTCCAAACCCCAGCCTCTATGACTTGCTGAACAAGAGTAGCAGCCTCAATGGAACACCAGCACAACCAAGGTCCTCTCTAAATCACTTGCCATCCTGTAATGACCATTATTGTTTACTCCTCTTGTAACAGCACTGTGGAAGAGGTCGTCTTCCACCTTTTTGGGATAATTAACAATTGGCAACACTTTTTAGCTTTGCCAGTAACAGCTACCAGCCCATGAATACAGAATTTTTTTAAGAAAAAGTACACCCAACACAAATAAAAGCTCAACAGACTCGAAAGGGAATGCCTGTTCTCTATGGAAGCTTGCAGTCATTAAATACTAAAATGGATCTCAGTGCAGTGCAAAAGGGGCTTGTAACGAGACAAGGAAAAACACAAAAATAGTCCAGACGAGTCATAAATAACAATATCTATTATGGCATTTAGTGTCTGAAAACACGGAAACAGTGATTATGTTCTGAAATTGATCAAATCAGTATTGAGCCTGGAAAGGTGAAAAGTGTTGTTCTCAAACGTTTGTTAAATTTCACTGAAACTGATATGTTAAGTAACTGGGAACTAGGGTTTGTGCTTGTTACTGATTGCATTATTTTACAAAGTGATAACTCAGTCTGGTTTTGATCTGTAAATGGTCTTATCATTGTAGAAAATATTTTAGACAATGTTTAAGAATGTTTTCATTACCCACTATATGTTGGTTTCAGAATGTTACTTTTAGCTATTTTAATGACGTATGTGCGGTACAGAAAGCTCGTGATTGGAATGAAGAATGCTGTCAACTATAACCTTCTAAGTACTCATTTTTGTTTCAGAAAAATTCTGACATTCTAAGAAGTCCACAAGGCATCTCCATCGTGCATATGTACAACAAAATTGCTTATGTACTGGTGAAGTTTGAAGTGTTACATCATAAGGCATGGACAAAAGAAATTTCAACTGTACAATATTGTGAGTACATAATTCCTTTGAAGAAATTTTGAGATAAACTTTACAGGCGATCAATTGTGGTGCTGAGGCTTCATGCAACGGGAGTGCATACTGGGAATTTGACGGTGAAGGTTCAAATGCATAACTTTCCATTCATTAAAATTTCTGAAATCTATGTAGCCAGCGTTCAGTATTTTCTAATACAAACACTTTATGCTGAGGTTCGTGTCTTTAATTTGCAACCTTTTTTGTGGAGAAGCACAGTTAAGCTCTAATTCTACAGTCATGTTAAAATATGGTTTTAGGTCCTGGTGTTCAGAACCTACTCGCACTTTTTGTGTTTGATTGATAATATGAAATCCAATGTGGCCTCCTAATTTATATAACTTACTTAAGTTTCTTACTCAAGATTTTGAGGAGGTAACATATTTTAGATAAGGGAGAATGGCTGAATTTACTATATTTAGCTTTCCAGAAGGCTTTTGATAAGGTGCCACATCATAGGTTATTGAGGAAAGCAAAAGCTCATGGTGTACAGGAGTAGCATATTGGCATGAATGGAATATCACCTGGCGAACAGGAAATAGAGAGAAGGTATAAATGGATCTTTTCCAGGTCAACAAGATATAATGAGTGTTGTGCTACTGGGTTTGGTGCTTGGATCTCAACTGTTTATCAGTGAAGAATGGAAGGTATGTTTGCCAAATTTGCTGATGTCATAAAGCTAGGAAGGAAAGTAAGTTGTGAAGAGCACACAATGTGATTACAGAAAGGTACCGATAGGCTGAGTGTGCAAATAGAGTATAATATAGTAGTACATAATACAATAATATAATAGCTAGTACAGTGGGGAAATGGGATGCTGTCCGTTTTGGCAGAAAGAATTAAAAGAAGTGTATTGATTAAATTGTGAGAATTGTTTGACCTGATCCAATGAGATTTCATGGGATCCAGAGTCAATGTTCAGATTCCCAAGGCAATTCTGTCCTGACTCTATATCAGTGTGCCAAAATCTTTGATAGATCTATTCTAAATGTGATGGTGCTGACTGGGCATTGTGTGTAAGATATGATTCAGTGAGAATAACTATGTCAAGCTGTTGCTTGTCTCACTAGTGCGTCAGCTCTCCCAGTTTTGGCATTTTAAACTAAATAGTGAAGTCAAAGAATCAAAGCTATTGACAGTAGGAGATTTGATGATAACACCATGGAATGTTAAGCAACATTAGTTACATTGCTTCTTTTCAGAAATGTTTATTGCCTGGCGTTTGTGTGGTATTAATGTTACTTTCCACTTGTCATATTGTCCAAGTCTTCTGGCATTTGGACATGGACTGCTTTAGTATTCAAGGCATCGCGAATGGTGCTGAGCATTATGCAATCTTCAGCAAAAATCCCCACTTTTGACTTTATGATGGATGAAAGTCATCGACGAGGCAGCTGAAGAATTGGCCAAAAGGGGTTAGGCATGTGATTGATATTGCCTTGATAACCAGCCCTCAAAATAAAGGGAGGTAGGGGAAAGAAGATCCAGAGGGATGAGACACACCGCCTCCTTGAGAAAGACCAGAACTTCCCTTTCATTAGTCCGAGGAAAGAACAAAGACTGTTGGAACTGAGACCATCACAAAAGGGAATAGGCCACTGGGAGTGGCTGCTTCTCCATTCTACAGAATAGTTTTGAGATTGGTAAAATATTCTCATCTCCCACGATATGTATATTTCCTTTCTTTGCCTAGTTAACTCAAAAACACATCTAAATTGCTGCTTCTCAATAAATGATCAGAAAATTGCATTAAATTGTCAAATGCCTACATCAGGTTAATAGAATCATGTACCTTCCAAAATCAACAAAATTTATTAGAGCATAAAGAGGAAACAGTGGATTTAATGTCCAACACATCATCCTCTGACACTTTTGCCATCTGCAATCTGACCCCACCACCAAAGACATTTTTCCCTCCCCACCCTTATCTGCTTTCCGGGGGGACCCCTCTCTCCGTGACTCCCTTGTCCGCTCCACACTCCCCTCCAGCCCCACCACACCTGGCACTTTTCCCTGCAACCAGAGCAAGTGCTACACCTGCCCCTACACCTGCCCCCTCACCTCCATCCCAGGCCCTAAGAAGACCTTCCACATCAAACAGATGTTCACCTGCACATCTGCTAATGTGGTATACTGTGTCCGCTGTTCCCGTTGTGGCCTCCTCTACAACGGGGAAACCAAATGGAGGCTTGGGGACCGCTTTGCGGAACACCTACGCTCAGTTCACAACAAACAACTACACCTCCCAGTCACGAACCATTTCAACTCCCCCTCCCACTCCTTGGACAACATGTCCATTCTGGGCCTCCTGCATTGCCACAATGATGCCACCCAGAAGCTGCAGGAACAGCATCTCATATTTCGCTTGGGAACCCTGCAGCCCAAGGGTATCAATGTGGACTCCACAAGCTTCAAAATCTCCCCTCCCCCAACCACATCCCAAAACCAGCCCAGCTCGTCCCCACCTCCCTAACCATTCTTCCCACCTCAAGCCCTACCCCCATCTCCTACCTACTAACCTCATCCCGCCTCCTTGACCTGTCCGTCCTCCCTGGACCGATGTATCCCCTCCCTAACTTCCCACCTACATTCACCTTTACTGGCTCCACCCCTGCCTCTTTGACCTGTCTGTCTCCTCTCCACCTATCTCCTCCTTTATCCATCTTCTATCCACCTCCCCCTCCCTCCCTATTTATTTCAGAATCCCCTTCTCCTCACCCATTTCTGAAGAAGGGTCTCGACCTGAAACATCAGCTTTCCTTCTCCTCTGATGCTGGTTGGCCTGCTGTGTTCATCCAGCTCTACACCGTGTTATATCAGTGGATGTAATGTATTTGGATTTTCAGAAGGCATTCAATAAGCAACTAAGCATTAGGTTACTTAATAAAATAAGAGCCCATTGTCTTAGAGATTATATATTAGCATTAATCAAGGATTGTCAAACTAATAGAACACAGGAAGTTGAGATGGTGGGGTACAGGGGCAGAGCGCTTTTCAAGCTGGCAACCTATCACACTGGAGTGTTGCAGGACTAGTGCTGGGGCCATGTGATTTACAATAGGTAGAAGTGGTGAGGATGACACACAAAGTCTAAAAAGGACAGACAGGTTAAATGATTGGACAAAAACCTGACAGAATATAATGTGGGAAAACATGAGGTTGTACACTTTGGTCAGAAGAGCTGAATACTATTTAAATGGTGAAAGACTACAGGAAGATACAGTACAGAAGTATTCGGGAATCCTGCATAAATCTCAAAAACGATAGCATCCAAGTCCAGCATGAAATAGGGAAGGCAAGTGGATTATTTCCTTTTTATTTCAGAGGTAATGGAGTATAAAAATAATTAAGTCTTGTTAAAACTATACCATGTACTTGTGAGACCATTGCTGGAATACTGTGGACAGTTTTGTGCCTTTATCTAAACAAATATCCACAGGCATTGGAGGCAATCCATAGAAGATTCGCTTGGCTAATCCTGGGTATGGAATAACTGTTTTGAGATGTTGAGTAGGTTGGGCCTGTACTCACTGGACTTTAGAAGAATGAAAGGCAACCATACAAGATTCTTAGGGCACTTGGCACTGTAGATGCAGAAAGGTTGTTTTCCCTTGTGGAAGAGTGTAGGACCATAGAAAATCTGAGAAGAGGGGATAACCATTTTAAGACAGAGACGAGGAAGAATTTCACATCTCTGACTCTAGTGAGTTTGTAAAACTTTTAACTGCAAAGGGCTGTCAGGACTGAGTCATTAATTATATTCAAGGCTGAGATAGATTTTAAATCAGTAAGGGAATTAAAGATGATGGGAAAAATCCAGGAAAATGAACAGTCTGAAATAACTGCACAGAAGCCAGTATCCCATCACCAAGTCACCCTTTATTTACATGTGTACAGTACATGGGCTCCGACCAGCCAGCTCAGAGCCAGTCTCCAGAACAAGGAGATTCTCTAAATCTTCTGCCTATATCTGTCAGCCAGGGGTCCCTGATTGGCCCAGGTTAACAACCCCAATCAACGATCTCATACACAATGAGATCCACTTGATCCCAGTTCCAATCACTGCATCACTCCCCCCCTAGGTCCAACGATGTAGGCCTGTTCTTTTACTTCTAGCTTCTCCTGGGGCATTTTCGCCCCAGGTCCAGTTCCTCCGACTCCAACTCACACACAGGTGACACATACCAGACCGTAGCCTGTTGCTTGCGCCCAGAGCGTCCCAGAGTGTCTTGGGAGAGTTTTCCCCTCTTTTTCAGGTGGTAAAAGTATTGAGACTACATCCATCTTGGATTCTGAGGTTTCTTTGACACTAGATGGAGGGGGGGAGCCCAAAGTTTCTGACAGACTTTCTGGCCATTCTGAGGGGCTAGGTATGTTTAGCTCCTGCCCTGTTTGCAAGGTAGCAGCTTTCACGTGATCCACATGATTGTTCAGGATTGCCTCACCTACCCGAACTTTGTCTATCATGGGACATGACCTTGTGTCAACCATACTTTGTACTCATGCAGGGCCATTTCCGTGCTTTGAACACCAAACTTCGTCCCCTGAAATAAAACTGTCCCTCTCACTTAAAGGAGGCATATGGCCAGTATTGGTATTCCTGTTGACGTTTCACACCCGCCCCCACCCCAGACCCCCCAACCCCAGGTCCAGGAATATCAGGTTTAACCTACGGAGTCTTCCCCCCACTAGCAACTCTGCTGAAAGCGAGACAGTTTGATATCGAGTGATGCTGTAGCTGTTTCCAACCACACATAGGTGTACCTTCCAGTTGTGCGCTCTCGTGGATTACTGGCCTGTGAGTTCTCTTACTCAGGCCGCCGTTGCTGTCTTCAGTCCGCATACCGCAGCAACTTCAATGGATTGCTAGCCCAAATCCTGAAGAACATTTTGGCCAAGCTCCTATTCTTCACTAGCCACATTTCTAGTGACAGTTGTAATGCCAGTTTGAAGTCCAGTTGAGCTTCAGTTAGTAGGCACTTTTGCATAATTACATCATTAATCCCACATACCAAACGGTCTGTCAGCATCTCATCCAGGGTTAACCCAAAATCACATGCCTCTGACAGTTTCCTTAGCCTTGTCAAAAATCCTGATATCGATTCCCTTGGTTCTCAAACAGCTGAATAAAATCAATAGTGTCTCAAAATTATAGGAACCTGAGGGTCATAATATTCCTTAACTAAATCCGTCAACTGCCTCAGGGAAAGTTAGACTGCTAATAACGCAAAATGTTGCAAGTCTTAAAGCAGTTAGAAGAATTACCCCAGAGATAGTAGGAACTGCAGATGCTGGAGAATCTGACATAACAAGGTGTAGAGCTGGATGAACACAACAGGCCAAGCAGCATCAGAGGAGCAGGAAAGCTGACGTTTCGGGTCTAGACCCTTCTTCAGAAACAGGGTCTTTTCCTCAGAAGGGTCTAGGCCTGAAACGTCAGCTTTCCTGCTCCTCTGATGCCGCTTGGCCTGCTGTGTTCATCCAGCTCTACACCTTGTTATCCAAGCACTGCTGTGTTGTTTTCCCTAACCAAAAATGCCACTAACCCTCCTTTTTTGCCTGGCCTTCTAACCTCCCTACAGCATCTATACCCCAGAACAATGAGCTGCTAGTCCTGTCCCACCCTCAGTCAGGTTTCTGTAATAGCTATTATATTCCAGCCGCATGTTCCCATTCCTGTCCTGAGTTCATCTGCCTTACCCGTCAAGCCTCTTGCACTGAAATAAATGCTTTGAATTAATCAGACTTCCCTCATTCTCTGCCGTGCTCTTGCCTGCCTTGTCTATTTAACTTGCTCTCTTTAACGTCTGTACCAGCCTCAACCTTCTCTCTTATCTCACTATGCTTAGGGTCACAACCCCCTGCTAGACTAGCTTAAACCCTCCTGAGTAACCAGCTATTATCTTATTGAATGGCAGAGCAAACTCAATGTGCCAAATGTCTGCTCCTTTATTTTTGGTCTTATGATCTTATGAAATGCACAAGAACCTTGGCTGTGATGTAGAAGGGTGCCTTTCCTTTGGAAAGGAAGACTTTTGTTCTGAAGAAGAGTCACTGGACCCGAAACATTAACTCTGTTTATTCCTTCATGGATGTTGCCAGACCTGCTGAGCTTTTCCAGCAACTTTGTTTTTGTAAAAACCAAAAGAACTGCAGATGCCATAAATCAAGAACAAAAACAAAGTTGCTGGAAAAGCTCAGCAGGTCTGGCAGCATCTGTGAAGGAGAAGGAGGTGGAAGGGTCAGGCGGTGGAAGACCCTTCTGAGGAAAGGTCACCGGACCCGAAACGTTAACTCTGTTTTCTCCTTCACAGCTGCTGCCAGACCTGCTGAACTTTGTTTTTGTTCCTGATTTACAGCATCCGCAGTTTTTGGTTTTTATTTAGGAAGACTTTCATGATGGCCTACTGACAGAATTCTAGTTCAAATGTAATTTAAATCTTTTGTTGTGTAATGTACAATTGGATAATGTCAAACCCCTCAGAGCTTCTTATTTAGACATGAATATTATCTGCTTTGGAAGCCTCTATATCACATTGTGTAGGGCATTAATGTTTATCACAATGGCTACAAGGGCTCAGCAGTTCATCAAATAAAGTTGTGAATCTCTCTGACATTTCTCACAGCTCATGGAGCATGCGTGGATAACGGTGCCACTGGACCCCCTGAGACTTTGGTGCTACCCTCAAGAAAGCATATAAGGAAACTGTGATTAGAACATTGTCAGCAAGTCCAGAAAGATCAGTAACCCCCAGTTGTTGCATAGTCTCCAGAGGTAGAAGTGGCACGTGAATATCCATCATGAAGACAGTGATGTCAGATGAGATCCTGCATCTGCAGGCCTCTCTGTAATTATCTTCAGCCTCATCATTTCCGATCTGTGTTAATTACTGGATCGGGATTTGCACTCCCAGTGGAATCGAGGTCAGAGCTGTCCTGAATTTTTCTGCCATTGACTCTTTACACGGAGTAACTAGTGACTTTTGTGCCACCACGCCCCTTTATATTCCTTCCTCTGTGATGTTGAAAGTTAAACAGTTAGGGCACTGGTATTCTCTACCTTTGCTGGTCCCCCCACCCAGCACCCCCGATGCAAAGTGCACCCACATTGTCTTGATGGCACCTGCAGAGTTTGTCCACTCCATCAATGTTCAAATTATATGTAACAATTGATCCCAAATTTTGCAGATTTGCACTAGATATGCTGGAAGCTGACTTGCCTCTTACGTGATGCTGCATGGCCTGCTGTGTTCATCCAGCTCTACACCTTGTTATCTCTTCTTCAAAACTGGAGCTGACAAAGGAGACTTTGTCCTTGATACAAATGATATGGAAAATCAACACAATCTTCTGCAGGTGAAAATAGACTGAGGATCAACTCATTCACCAGGACAGCCATCCAAGAGAGCATAACAGTGCAATGCATTGCAGAGCATGGAGGCCAGAGGCAACCTGTAGCCATAAGCTTGTAGAATGAATGAACTTGGACTTTATTTACTAGGTTTTGATTCTATTGCTTATCTCGCATGTTGCACATGCTTACTGCAAAGGATATGTGTATCATGTGATTGTATGCATAATATCTTCACACGATCCCACTTTGATGTAGAAATAAAATGCCCTACATGACTGTTTCAAAGTGTGCACAGACTGTTAAATTGCCTGGTAGTGGACCATCCTCCAGCAAAATTTTGACCCTGCAAAAAGATGCCATGTTGTGCGCAGCCTTTTTCAGCCGAGCTTTGTGCTCTGAGGGAGAGTGGATATGTGAGCCCTGTTGTACATCTCCCAGCCTTGATGCCGGTATACCGTCTTGAAAAGTTGACACGTAGAATGAATGTTTCCCTGCAGACAGTCTGTAATGATGCATTCAGGCCACGCCTTAGCATATTCCCTGTACTTTGTGTTTAGCTTCAAACTTGTCCATATTAAAGTACAAGGCTTTAGCGGCAATCCTCAGTATCACGGTTCAAAGATCCCCGGTGTCTGAGGCTACCCACAAGCAAGGTGTCAGTAGTTCGTGTGAGAGGTGTGCCAATCAGGTCAGTTTGCCTTTGTGGGGATTTTAAACAAACGGTTGACCGTTTTTCACAGCTGAATAAATACTGCATCCCTTGCACAGAGGGTTTATATGCAAAGCTTGCAGGGGGCTGTCCTTCACAAAGCTGGACATGAGCCATATGTGCTTGCAATTGCGGTTAGATGTGGATTCCCAGAAGTATGCTATAACTAATACCCATAAAGTTTCATATCAATATACAAGGCTGCCATTTGGGGTATTGTCAGCCTGTACAAGTTTTCAGCAGCCGATGGACAATATTTTACAAGACCTAACCCAGGTCACCATTAATCTAGATGACGTGCTAATAATAGGGAAGCCAATCAGGAGCACTTAAGGAATTTGGACATAGTCCTTAGACATATCTCCCAGGCGCTGTACGCCTTATGTAGGAGTGCTTTTCCCGACCTGGGACAAAGACTCAGGAGGCAGGCAGGATTCAGGCAAATGGAAGACGTTTATTCAAGCAGAAACCGGTTTATGCAGGGAGAGGGCTAAAGGATCTTCCTCGAATCTGGCTTCGAAAGATAGATCAATGACACACCCTCTGCTTTCACAAAGAAATACAGCATTTTTGTACATTTTGTTTTACACTAATCAAACACAATGTAGTCATCATCCTTCCTCTTAATTAAAATACCCAATCTTGTGGGACACCTAATCAGTAATGGGCACTTCCATGGACAGCCGCATGTTCCCATGATCTTATGGTATTAGCTAGACATTGTAATCTCTAGGCCTTGGGATCTAAGCTGAAATGTTTTTTAAGGCTTGTATTATATCCTGGTTACGTTTTGAAACCAACTTCTATGATTAGAGCATTTTTAGCTAGAAACTATTTAATATTGCTGATAGCCTCAAAAAGGCAATTATTTACTAAAAAATCATTTCAGCTGTTATCTTTGCAGCTGCTTGAGGATCTAAACTAGCACCTGATGTTATTAATTTACTAGGACAATCATTCTTTCATTAACAAAGCAGTTCTGTATTTCACTGTGTGAGCAGGTTGCTTAGTTTTGCTGAGCTTCTGTCTGCCATCTTGTAAGCAGGTATGGGCCACTTAGTGTGTTCAGGTACAAGGCACCTACATGGCCAGGTACAGGTCACCCCTACACCTTAGAAGGGAAAAATGTGTTAGTGGCACCCCAAATGACTTGCGTGGGCAACAGAGTCAACAAGACTGGGTTACATCCATTAGAAGATAAAGTGAGGATGATTAAATATGCCCCGGTTCCTAAGTCATTACGGCAGCTTAGGTCTTTCCTTGGGCTGATAAACTAATTCGGGAATTTTATACATAATCTGGCTTTCATCCTGTCACCTTTGCATCAACTCTTAAAAAAAAAATCAGCCTTGGAAATGGTTGTATAGTCAAGCCATAGCCTGCAGGGAAATGAAGAAACAGCTATCATCCTCTAAGATGTTGGCACACTATGATCCCAAGCGAGATCTAGTATTGACGTGCGATGCCTCCCCGATCATAGCCTTCTCTAGAGGTCCCCAGCATAACAGATGCCAGTCTCCTGCCAGTTTTATTCAGTCCATGTTGTATCAAGGAACACCTGAAGGTACTGAATGTGCTTTGAGAACTTTCAAGTCATAATATTGAGGACTTGTGCTCCAGACCGTGTCATTCTTCCAGTCAAGCTGTTCCAGTATAATGACCACAATAATCTATGTGGAAACTTTCCCACATATCTCTTGCACTCACCTTCAGCAAGCAGTCAAGTCCAGACCTGCAAGGAACACTCAGCATCTGGAAAGGTTAAAGGAGAGCACAGGGATGAAGCCTGCACTCACCTTTAGGAAGCAGTCAGCTCCGGATCTGCAAGGATCGCTCAGCATCAGGAGAGGATAAACGAGAGTGCAGGGACAAGGGTTGCACTCACAATCAACATCCTGGGGTTTATCATCGACCAGAAACTCAACTGGACTTACCACATAAACACAGTGGCTACAAGAGCGGGTCAGAAGCTAGGCATACTGCGGCAAGTAACTGCCTCCTGACTCTTCAAAGCCTGTTCAACATCTACAATGCACAAGTCAGGAGTGTGATGGAATACTCCCCACTTGCCTGGATGAGTGCAGCCCCAACAACAGTCAAGAAGCTTGACACAATCCAGAATAACGTAGTGCAGTTGATTGGCACCACATCCACAAGCATCCATTCCCTCCACCATCGACTCTCAGTAGCAGCAGTGTGTACTGTCTACAAGATGCACTGCAGAAATTCACCAAAGACCTCAGACAGCATCTTCCAAACCCACGACCACTTCCATCCAGAAGGACAAGAACAGCAGATATATCGGAACACAACCACTTTTCAGTTCCCCTCCAAACTACTTATCATCCTGACTTGGAAATACCTTGCTGTTCCTTCACTGTCCATGGGTCAAAATCCTGGAATTCCCTCCCTAATAGCATTGTGGATCAACCCACAACAGGTGGACTGTAGTGGTTCAGGAACATAGAACATTACAGTGCAGTACAGGCCCTTCGGCCCTCGATGTTGCGCCGACCTGTGAAACCAATCTGAAGCCCATCTAACCTACACTATTCCCTTATCATCCATATGTTTACCCAATGACCATTTAAATGCCCTTAAAGTTGGCGAGTCTACTACTGTTGCAGGCAGGGCATTCCACGCCTTTACTGCTCTCTGTGTAAAGAACCTACCTCTGACATCTGTCCTATACCTGTCACCCCTCAGTTTAAAGCTATGTCCCCTTGTGCTAGCTGTCGTCATCCGAGGAAAAAGGCTCTCACTGTCCACCCTATCTAATCCTCTGATCATCTTGTATGTCTCTATTAAGTCACCTCTTAACCTTCTTCTCTCTAACGAAAACAGCCTCAAGTCCTTCAGCCTTTCCTCATAAGACCTTCCCTCCATACCAGGCAACATCCTGGTAAATCTCCTCTGCACCCTTTCCAATGCTTCCACATCCTTCCTATAATGCGGCGACCAGAACTGCACGCAATACTCAACCACCTTCTCAAGGGTAACTAGAGACAGGCAACAAATGCTGGCCAGCCAGTGACACCCACATTCCACAGTTTTTTTTTATCATTTATATAAATGATTTGGACGTGAACATAGGAGTAATGATTAGTAAGTTTGCAGATGACACCAAAATTGGTGGTGTAGTGGACAGTCAAGAAGGTTACCACAGAGTACAATGGCACCTTGATCAGATGGGTCAGTGGGCTGAGAAGTGGCAGATGGAGTTTAATTTAGATAAAATTTGAGGTACTGCATTTTGGAAAGGCAAATGAGGGCAGGATTTATACATTTAATAGTAAGATCCTGGAATGTGTTGCTGAACAAAGAGAACTCAAACTACAGGTTCATAGTTACTTGAGAGTAGAGTTGCAGGTAGACAGGATAGTGAAGAAAGCATTTGGTATACTTGCCTTTATTGGTCAGCACATTGAGTATAGGAATTGGGAGGCCATGTTGCGACTGTACAGGACATTGGTTAGGCCACTTTTGGAATACTGCATTCAATTTTGTTCACCCTGCTATTGGAAGGATGTTGTGAAACTTGAAAGGTTTCAGAAAAGATTTACAAAGATGTTACCAAGGTTGGAGGGTTTGATCTGTAGGGAAAGACTGAATAGGCTGGGCTGTCTTCCCTAGAGCATCGGACATTGACGGGTGACTTTACAGAAGTTTATTAAATCATGGGGGCATAGATAGGGTGAATAGCCAAGGTCTTTTCCCCAGGGTAGCAGAGTCCAAAACTAAAAAGCATAGGCTTAAGGTGAGAAGAAAAGGTTTAAAAAGGATTTAAGGAGCAACTTCTTCGTGCAGGGAGTGATGCATATATGCAGTGAGCTGCCAGAGGAAGTGGTGGAGGCTGGTACGATTACAACACTTAAAATGCTTCTGGATGGGTATATGAATAGGAAGGATTTAGATGGCCAAATGGTGGCAAATGGGACTAGGTTAATTTAGGATATCTGGCCAGCATGGAAGAGTTGGACCAAGGAGTTGGTTTCCATGCTGTACAGCTCTATGATTCTATGACTCCAAATAAATAAATACAAAAAAAATGACAATGACCCACTACTTACTGAAATCAGATTTCTCACTGTTGCTCTCAATTCCTAATAAAGTACAATGATAAAATAAGTGCTTTATACTCTATCTCCCTCCTGACTACTCAGTCTCTCAACCCAGCTCCTGAGCAGCCAAATCCGCATCACGGTTTGAATCATGATATCAACTCCGAAACTCTGCCTCTGGATTCAGCTGCACTCCCGCCACCGCCGCTGTGACCGATCCTGCTCCTCAGGTATTTATCTGGCAGTTCCTGTCACTCTTCACCTCCAGGTTTGCTCTGCTGTGATGTGCTCCCATTGCTATTGAACTTATTTCCCTTTGTAAAATATGCCATTGACTTTGAATTCATTGCCTCATTTCGACAACATGTTATGTTAATTGGTGTGTCCTTCATGCTTTTGCACTATCCTTTCATTACTATGACCGACAACAATAGGAGAGTTGCATTCGAGCACTCCTGTAGGAGTAGGCCATTAAAACAGTTGAACCTGCCCCCAGCATTCAGTATAATCATTGCTGATTGAACACATCAAAGCTTTTACCCACCCCATTCCAATTACCCACTCTGGCATTGGTAATCAGAAATTTATCAATCTCTACCTTAATCATACTCAAAGACTAGACTTCAATTACAATCTGTGATAGAGAAGTCCAAAGATTCACAACATTCTGAATATTAAAAAAATTCTCCTAATCTCAGACCAACGTGGCATCGACTTATTTTTAAATTCTGCCCCCAGTTCTAGGTTCCCCAACCACGGGAAAGGTTTTACCTATTATTAGTCACTAACTGTCCCAACTAACAGCTATTCATCCTTCTAGCCAAATTGTTATCATCTCTTTTGTCTATCCTACTACTCTTCTCTGTCTTTGGGCTCTATTCCCACCTATCATTTACTCCTTACCCGCTTCCCCTCCCTATCTTCTGCATATAAACCAATGTTTTCCTGGCTACCAGGAAGGGTCACCAGACCCGAAATATTAACTCTGATTTTTCTTCACAGATACTACCAGACTGGCTGAGCTTTTCCAGCAACTTCCGTTTTTGTTCCTGATTTACAGTATCTGTAGTTCTTTCATGTTTGGAATGTCTGACCTGTATGCTGTCTATCCCTTCAAGTATATTGCAAGTTTCAATCAGAATGAGAACACCTGTCATTCTTCAAAACTGGAGCATACAGGTCCATCACCAGCGAGTAAAAGGCGGCACCTGTTTGATTAGGTTATTTTAACGGCCTTAAAGGCTATTGGTTCTGGGTCTGATTCTGACTTTTACTCTACTTGCAAAAGATTTACCAGTTGATTTCCCACTTTGAACCAAATTCTCAGACAGGCCATAAAACCATAGGTAACTAATTCATCAGATTTTGAAAAGCATGGCTTAATTAGGGACAGTCAGCATGGCTTTGTGCAGGGCAGGTCATGTTTTACTGGATTTGGGAAATGAGCCCAGCAAGGTGAGTGACATTTCAGTGAGGGACTATTTCAGGATTAGTGACCATAATACCACAAGTCTAAGATACCCATGAATAGGGGTAACAGCAGTCCCCGAGTGAAGTTGTTAAATTGGGGGAAGGTGAACTATGACAATATTAGGCAGGAACTGGAGATGGTTGATTGGAGACAGCTGTTTGAGAGTAAATCTACATCGGATATGCAGGAATTTTTTAAATGGCAGTTGAAAAGAGTTCAGGAGTAGCATGTCCTGTAAGAATGAAGGATAGGTATGGCAAGTTACTGAACGTTGGATGACCAGGGATGTTATGACATTAGTCAAAAAGAAAAAGGAAGCATAACTATGGTCTAGGAGGGTGGGAACTGATGAAGCCTTCGAGTATATACAGTATACTTGAGTATACTGCATATACTCGAGTAAAAGTTGATCTAATATAAAAGTTGACCCCCTATTTTTGGCCAAAAAGTCTGGAATTTTCCATATATCTCATGTAAAAGTCAACCCTAGTTCTTCACAAATAACAGGTCAACACTTGTGAGTCAAGGCGTTATCCTGTACATAAATGTTACAATGAGGAAATGAATCTTTTTTTGGTGCTATTATGTGTTTTGAAATTTCTTCATCATTTTATGTAAAAATGCCCTCTAGAAAAAGCAAAAAATATACAGCAGCATTTAAGCTGAAAGTTATTGAAGTTTCAGAGAAGACAGACAACTGTATAGCAACAAGAGAATTTTGTGTTTTGGTGAAACTTGTGAGACACTGGAGAAAGATATCGAACTAACTTCAGACAATGCCAAAATAAAAGTGTGCTAACAGGGGTAAACCGAGCAAATGGCCACAATTGGAGAAAAGAGTTACTTAGTGGGTACTTGAAGATCATCAAAATGGAAAATGTGTTAGTTGTGAAGCCATTCAAATCCATGCACGAAACGAATCAAAGAAGGATGGAATATCGGATTTTAAGGCAAGTGCTGGATGGTGCACAAGGCTCATGAGAAAGGCATGATTTAGTTCATCGGCAGAGAACTAAGATTGCACAAAAGCTGCCTGCTGAACTGGAAGATAAGATATTACAGTAATTAATATAATTTGTTGAGTTTTTTTTCTATATTTGTTTAGAGATCAATTGTGCTTCTACTAATGGTATGGTATTTTGGACAGTAGCGTGAATTTCAGCCCCTCACTAGTATCCATGTAATAGTTGATTCCATAAATTTAACATTAAAAAATAGTCTAAAATGTTAAAATTTTACACGAGTATATATGATATATAAGGAAAGTAGGAAAGAACTTAAGGAATTAGGAGGGCTAAAAGGTATTGTGAAAAGTTGTTAGCCAACAAATCCCAAGGCTTTTTATACATTTATAAAAAGCAAGAGGGTATCCAGGAAAAGGGTTGGCTTATTCAAGGACAAAGGAGGGAATCTATGTATGGAGCCAGAAAAGGTAGGTGAAGTCCAAAACGAATACTTTGTGTCATCGTTCACCAAAGAGACAGAAATGATGGAGAATGATCTCAGGGAAGGAAGTGTCGAATTTCAAAATCAAGTTGCTATTAAAAAGGAAGAGGTGTTGCGCGTCTTAAAATATATTAAGGTAGATAATTCCCAAGGTCCTGATGGGATCTATCCCAGAATGTTGAGGGAGGCGAGAGAACAAATTGCTGGAGCAATGACGGACATCTTTGTATCCTCTTTGGCCACAGGTGAGGTCCCAGAACTAGAGTTTAGCCAATGTTACCCCATTGTTTAAGAAGGGTTGCAAGGATAATCCAGGAAATTACAGGCCTGTGAGTCTCACATTGGTGGTAGGGAGATTATTGGAAAAGGTTCTCAGGGACAAGATCAAGATAATACGTATTTAGAAGTGAATTGACTTATTAGTGATTGACAGCATAGTTTTGTGCAAGGGAGGTCGTGCTTCACTAACTTGATCGAGTTTTTTGAGGATGTAACAAAAATAATTGAGGAGGGAAAAGTGTTTGATATTGTCTACATGGACTTCAGTAAAGCCTTTGACAAGGTGCGTCATGGCAGACTGGTATAAAAGGTTAAGTCACATGGTACCAGGGGTGAGCTGGCAGAAAGCATACAGTACTGGCCTAGTCGTAGGAAACAGAGGGTAGGGGTGGAAGGATGCTTTTTAGAATGGAAGGTTATGACTAATTGTGTTCCACAGGGATCAGTGCTGGGACCTCTGCTGTTTGTGATCTGCATAAATGATTTGGAGGAAAACATAGTTGGTCTAATTAGAAAGTTTGCTGACAATACAAAGATTGGTGGAGTTGTGGATAGTGAGGAGGATTGTTAAACGATATGACAGGATATAGATCAGTTGAAGGCATGGGCAGAAAAATGGTAGATGGCAATTAATCCGGACAAATGTGAGGTGATGCATTTTGGAGGGTCAAGTACAGGTGGAAATAATACAGTGAATGGCAGAACCCTTAGGAGTACTGATATGCAGAGGGTTTTGGGTGTGCAGGTCTGCAGATCACTGAAGGTGGCAGCGAAGGTAGATAAGGTAGTAAAAAAGGTTTATGGCATGCTTGCCTTCATTGGAAGGGGCAATAATTATAAGGATAGACAAGTTATGCTGTGGTTTTGTAGAACTTTAGTTAGGTCACACTTGGACTATTGCATACAGTTCTGGCTTCCACATTACCAGAAGGATGTGGATGCTTTGGAGAGGGTACAGAAAAGGTTTGCCAGGATGTTGCCTGGTATGTGGGAGTTTAGCTATAAACAAAATTTGGATAGACTGTGTTTCTTTTCACTGGAGCGTAGGAGTTTGACCTGATAGAAGTTTATAAGATTGTGAATGGCATGGATAGAGTGGAAAGACTGAGGCTTTATCCCAGTGTGCAAGGGTCAATTACAAGTGGACGCAAGTTCAAGGTGCAAGGGGGGATGTTTAAAAGAGATGTTTTTCACACAAAGGGTGGTGAATGCCTGGAACACATTGCCAGAGGAGGTGGTAGAAATAGACACAATAAGAGCATTCAAGATGCAGTTCTGAGAAAGGGTCACTGGACCCAAAATGTTAACTCTGATTTTTCTTCACAGATGCTGTCAGACCAGTTATGTTTTTCCAACAACTTCAGTTTTTGTTCCTGATTTACAGAATCTGCAGTTCATCCAGTTTTGAAACATGAACAGGAAGGGAATAGAGGGATATGAATTCTGAAAGTGAAGACAGTTTTAGAATGGAAGGGCAAAATGTGTCGGTACAGGTCTAGAGGGCTAAAGGGCCTGTTCCTGTGCTGTATTGTTCTTTGTTCTTTCTTTGTTCTTACCAACTTGATTGAATTTTTCGAGGAGGTGACAAAGATAATCGATGAGGGTAGAGCAGTGGATTTTAGTAAGGCTTTCGACAGTGTCCCTCATGGTAGGCTCATCTAGAGGATTTAGATGCACGGGATCCACGGCCTCATGGATTCAAAATTGGTTTGCCCTTAGAAGGCAGAGGGTACTGGTGGAAGGGTGTTTTTCACACTGGAGGTCTGTCCCCACAGGGACTCATACTGGGACCTCTGCTGTTTGTGATATGTATAAATGACTTAGATGGAAATGTACTTGGATGTGTTAGAAAGTTTGCAGACAATGCAAAGCTTGGCGGGGTTGTGGATTTGTAGAAAGTTGTCAAAGGATACAGCAGGATCTAGATCAGTTGCAGAAATGGGCAGAGAAATGGCAGATGGAGCTTAATCCAGGTATGTGTGAGGTGCTGCCTTTGAGATATCAAATAATAAGGAAAAGTATAATGTTAATAGTAGGACCCTGAGCAGCATTGGTGTACAGAGGGATCTTGGTGTTCAAGTCCCTAGCTCCCTGAAAGTGGCCACAGAAGTAAATAGGATGGTAAAGAAGACTTATGGCATGCTTGTCTTTATTTGTCAGGGAATAGAATACAAGAGACAAGATGTCACATTGCAGCTTTTTAAAACTTCGGTTAAGCCACTCTTAGAGCTTTGGGTTCAATTCTGCTCGCTACATTATAGGAAGAATATGAAGGCTTTGGAGAGGGTGCAGAAAGAGCTTACCAGGATGCTGCCTGGATTAGAGAGTATGAGCTACAAGGAGAGGCTAGAAAAACCAAGGCTGTTTTCTCTGGAGCAGCAGAGGCTGAGGTGAGACTTGATAGAAGTCTTTAAAATTATGAGATACATAGATAGGGTTGATGGTCGGAATCTTTTTCACAGAGTTGTATTTCATACACAAGGTCATCCACATTCCTTAGTTTAGCAGTGTTTTTGATCTCTTTCACCATTTAAATAATAGTCTGCCTTTTGATTCTTACCATCAAAGTGCATCACCTCACAAGTTCCTACGTTAAACTCCACCTGTCAAATTTTTTTGTCCCATTGCAGACTCCATTTGCCATCATCACAAATCCATAATTGTGTTTATTAAGAAATCTGGTTGATAGACCATTTTGTTTAATATATGATAGAGATAATTGGTCATCTTGGTAACAGGAATAAAAGCCTTTTATATAGTAACTCACAAACTAGAGCTGTGGTGCACTTCTCCAGCCTCATTCATAACATTAGTACATTCTGAAGGCTATCATCAGTCTCTTCTGTGACTCTCGCTCTGAGTCTGGAGTCCATATAAACCAAACTGGGTCAAGATGACAAATTTTGTACACAAAAGGGAATTAGTGAGCCAGATGTGATTTTACAACTGCCGATGGCAGATTCCATGCGCTAAATATTACTTTTTCTTTTGGTAAACTCTTGTGGTGTTGAGTTTTTTGGAAGGCTTTTCACCATGATGTCTAATGTGTTTTCTTACAGTATCTTATCAATACATTTTATTAACTACCTATTCTGCACCTCTGGAGTTCTTCACATCCAATTCCAGCCGCATCTTACCTGTGTCTTTCCCAGAATAAGTCGGCGGTTCTGGGATTTCCTCTAACTGGCATCAATTGCGCCAGTGCCATCTTTAAAAACCTGTTGTACATGACAACAAGGTCTGTCAATCTGGAGCTGACCTGCGCTGTTCCTGACATTTACTCTGGGTATTTATCCAAGGAGAAAATTGGCTCCCCACTTAGCAGGAGGTATCTTGAAATGCTGAGAGTTAGTAAGAACTGCAGATGCTGGAGTCAGAGACAACACACAGTGTGGAGCTGGAGGAACGCAGCAGGCCACGCAGCATCAGAGGAGCAGGAAAGTTGACATTTCAGGTCAGGACTCTTCTTCAGAAATGGGGAGGGGGAAGGGAGCTCAGTAGTAAATAGGAGAGGGGAGGGGTGGGGCTGGGGAAAGTAGGTGGGATGGTGATCGGTGAGTGCAGGTAGCAAGTGGTGGGGATTGGTCAATGAGGTGGGTGGGCCGGATAGGTGGGAGAGACAATGGACAGGTTGTGTCAGGCCAACGAGACGGGGATGAAATGTGGTGTGGGGAGATTTTGAAACTGGTAAAATCCACATTTAGGCCACTGGGCTGTAGGCTTTCAAGGTGGAATATGAGCTGCTACTCTTCCGGTTTGTGGGTGGCGTCATTGTGACACTGGAGGAGCTCTGGATGAACTTGTCACCCAGGGAGTGGGAGGGGGAGTTAAAATGGTTCGCGACCGGAAGGTGTTATTTGTCGCGAACAGAGCGCAGATGCTCTACAAAATGGTCTCCAAGCCTCCGCTTGGTCTCACCAATGTAGAGAAGGCCTCATTGGGAGCAGCAGATGCAGTAGACCACATTGAGGGATGTGCAGGTGAACCTCTGTCTAATGTGGAAGATTCGTTTTGTGCCTTGAATGGAGGTGATGGGGGAAGTGTAGGGGCAGGTGTAGCTCTTCTTGCGGTTGCAGGGAAAGGTGCCAGGGCTGGTAGGGTCAGTAGAGAGTGTGGAGCAGACGAGGGAGTCACGGAGAGAGTGGTCCCTGTGAAGGGCAGATGGTGGGGGAGGGAAATATCTCTTCGGTTGTGGGGTCGGATTGTAGGTGGCGGACGTGGCGGAGAATGATATGTTGGATGTGGAGGTTGGTGGGGTGATATGTGAGGTCAAGGGAGATTCTGTCTTTATTTTTGTTGGGGGAAAGGGATGTGAGGGCAGAGGTGTGGAAAATGCAAGAGATGTAGTTGAGGGCATTTTCGATCACCAGAGGGGAGATGTTGCAGTCCCAGAAACAGGAGGGCATCCCAGGCCTTATCCCTTAACCAACCTTCCATCTCATACCCACCTCCTTGACCTGACATAAGCTGTCCATCTTCTCTCCCACCTCTCCGCCCCTCCGACCTCACTGACCAATTCCCACCACTCCCTACCTGCATTCATCTATCATCATCCCACCTACCTTCCCCAGCCCCACCCCTCCTCTCTCTAATTATTTCTGATCTCCCTTCTCCCTCCCCTTTTCTAAAGAAGGGTCCTGACCCAAAATGTCAATTTTCCTGCTCCTCACCTGCTGCCTGGCCTGCTGTGTTCCTCTAGCTCCACACTGTGTTATCTTGAAATTTTGGACAGCGTTGCCCAGGAACAGCGATGGAGGACACAATATCTGAACATGCCAGTTTGGTCCAAAGTTATCACCTATGTTAGAGCAGTCTGAGCCCTCTGGTAGAATGATCAGCACTATGGGAAAAAGGCTGATGTCCTTCTCCACTTCACCAATGTCTAAGTGCCACCATATTCTTTCAATACCTTACACTCATTCTTGTCTCTGCAACTATACCTACTTCCCACCAAGGTACATGCTCCACCACTCTCATTATTGATTGAAACAGCTTTCCTCACTTACTGATATTCATTACAACTCCCAACACCAATATCCTTGCAAGCCCTCTGCACTGCTTTCTCACTTGGCATACCTCTCCACCTTCACAGAAGGTAACAACAATGCCACCCACTTTCATCTCTCATATTTTATTAAGGTTTTTTATAGTTATCCTGTGATGGTTTTTTTAAAATTCCCAATCCTCTGACTTCCCACTAATCTTCACCACATTGTATGCTTTCCCTTTTGCTTTTACGCTGTCCCTGACTTCTCTTGTCAGCCCTGGTTTCCTTGTCCTACCTTTAGTACGTTTCTTCTTCCTTGGGATGAATTTCTGCTATGCCTCCTGTTATGGACCAGATTCAGAAGAAAGGAACAATCTGCCCCTTTTCATTTTTAAAAGGAAGCCTCACTGTCCAAAACTTCATCCTTTCAGCCGAGAACTCTAGTTTTGCTTTCACTTAATGGGAAGATTTCTACTGGCTGCTAAGCTAAAAACTTAAGTCTTATTCGGTCTATGTGACCTGTGACCCCGCCCACTCATGATTCTTTTGTCTCATTTTAAAAAAACACTAGAGAAAGAACTCGAAAGCTGTTTACCAACTGCCTGTCTGAAGGAAGCATTCCTGTGCCACTGTGACAATACCCCTCTGGAAGAGAAATAACACAGAACACCTCTCTCTTAAAGGGCACAGTCTTGTCACACCTGCCCCATTATAAAAAAATGAACCATCAATAAATAAAGACGACTTCATTTTTCAAAGCCTTTAGTCTCATGCTTTTAGTATTCTATATTTATATATACATACATTGTACCAACACTAAACATGTAAACCTTCCATGACACAGTCCATTTCATCTAACACCAAACACCTCCATCTTCCTTCATCAAAGTCATGACAAAACATCAGGTGGCATAGTGGCTCAGTGGTCGGCACTGCTGCCTCACAGTGCCAGAGAACCTGGGTTCAATTCCAGCTTTAGGCAACTGTCTGTGTGGAGTTTGCATGTTCTCCCTGTGTCTGCATGAGTTTCTTCTAGGTGATCTGGTTTCCTCCCATAGTCTAAAGATTTGCAGGTTGGATGAATTAGCTATACTGAAATTGTCCCTAGTTTTCAGGGATGTGGAGGCTAGGTGGATTAGCCATGGTAAATGTTTGGTTATGTGATAAAGTAGAGGGCTGGGTCTGAGTGGGATGCTCTTTGGAGGGCTGGTGCAGACTCGATGGGCCTCCTTCCGTCCCGTAGGGCTTCTATGATTCTATGGTTACCTTTCCTTGTCCTGCCATGTATATGACATTTCAAGTTCATTGGCTGAAACAATAACTTCCATCAAGGGTACTTTTGCCCTTAAATTTTTCCAGAAACATTAAGGAGTAATGGTCAGTATACACAATCATCTCAGATACATTACTGGCAACATAAATGTTGAAATGTTGCAATGCCAACATCAAATTCAAGGCCTCTTTCTCAATGGTAGAATATTTCTTTTGATGAACATTCAATTTTTGGGAGAAATAGCCAATAGGTCTGTCTCCACTCTTGTCACCTTCTTGCAAGAGTTCAGCACTGACACCCATATCACTTGCAGCAATAGCCACCTTGAACGGCTTTGCATAATTGGGTGTTGCTAACACTGGGGTGATGGTCAATACAATTTCAGGCTGTTACATGCCTTTTAACACTCTTCCATCCACTGAAATTTTCTGCATTCTGCTACTCTTCAACAGTTCAGTCAGTGGAGCAACCATACTGCTAAAATTTGGTACGAATGTCCAATCCAAATCACTCAAGCCCAGGAATCATAGTACTTCGTCTCCCTGTTGATGGTATTGGAAACTCCTCAACAACCTTTGTTTTCACTTCCCATAGGGTCATCAGTCCATATCCAAGGAATGGCCTGGGAACATGACTTGGTCTTTTGCAAATTCACTCACACCAACCCTGCCTCCTGAAGTTGATCGAACAATTCTGCTGGATGCTCCAAATGGTCCTTCCACATGTGACTAAAAATCACCAGATTATCAGTGTCCACCATGTAATCATTGTAATGAGGTCAGTCAGATGGACTCATACATCATGAGTTCCCTGATTGCAGTTTATCTGATGCAATCAGGGAGCCCTGGCTGGCAGATATAAACAGGAGTGTCTAAAGTTTTTGCACAGGGTGTCTTTTTACTGAGTCACTGCACATACACACATTCACGGGTGATGTGGAGGAAAAATATACTCTACTGCTGTGCAGTAATACTGTGGGGGAGTTAACAAAAAAAAGAAGAAAAAAAATGAGAAAAAATAAACAAGAGTGTCAGAGGTTCTGAGAGATGATTCTGAGGGGTTTGGATCAGTGTCAAGAACTTTCCACGTGTAAATAAAGGGTGACTTGTTGATGGGATACTGGACTCTGTGAAGTTATTTCAGTGGCAAGGAGCGAAAAGCATGTTCCTCAAGAAATTTGCTCACAACAGTTGTCTTTGAGTTGGAGAAAGCATGTCTGGCATCATGCCGTTATTTTGGAAGCTTAACTCGTTTGATATTGCTGTTAAAGACTTGGCCCAGTATGTAGAGAAAATGTGATTTTTTTTCTGCGCAAATGACAATGGGGCAGATGAAGAGCAACAAGTAATTCTCTTGACAGCTTGTGGACCCTCAGCTTTTTCGGTTATTAGGAGCCTAGCTTTCTCTGAGGCGCCAAACACTAAAACCTTTTGAGAGTTGATGGATTTAGTTAAGGAATATTACAACTCCAAGCCTCTTCTAATTCTGAGATGTTATCAGTTTTACTTGTATGTTTTTCAGGAAGGTTTAGGGACTATCAAAGGTACAAAACCCCCTCAGAGATAATAGGTACTGCAGATGCTAGAGAATCCGAGATAACAAGGTGTGGAGCTGGATGAACACAGCAGGCCAAGCGGCATCATGCTCCTATGATGCTGCTTGCCCTGCTGTGTTCATCCAGCTCTACACCTTGTTATTTTTAACAAAATTCGCTCTGGACTCCAACCATTACATTTGTACGTGACCTCGGGTAGACTGAGAACCTATACTGGGGAACCTTTATAGATTAAGACTACAACTTTGGTTCCAGACTCTTAACGAGAAGCTGCTGGTTAAGTTAGCAGTGACAAAAGTAAAAGTATTGAGCCAAAGCTTGATGAGGGAGGTAGAGAGAAAACAGGGAATTATAGATCGGTGAGCCTAACATCGGTATTGGGGAAAATTCTCAAATCCATTGTCAAGGATTTTGTAGCAGAGCATTCAGAAAGCAGTGTCAGCATCAGACAGCGTCAGCATGAATTTATAAAGGGGATATCATGCTTGATAAAACTGGTGGAATTCTATGAAGATGTAACGAGTAGAGTTGACCAGGGGAGCCAGTCAATGTGATATATTTGGACTTTCATAAAGCATTTGACAAAATACCACATAAGAGATTAAAGCACATGGGTTTGGGGCAAGTGTATTGAGATGGATAGGAAACTGGTTGACAGAGAGGAAACAAAGAGTAAGAATTAATAAGTCCTTTTCAAATTGGCAGGCAGTAACTAGAGGGGTGCCACAGGGATCAGTGCTGGGACCCCAGCTATTCACAATACATATTAATGATTTGGATGAGGGAACAAAATGTAACATCTCCAATTTGCAGATGATACCAAGTTAGGTGGGAGGGTGAACTGTGATGAGGATGCAGAGATCCTTAAGCATGATCTCGCCAGGTTGGGTGAGTGGGCAAATCAATGGCAGATGCAGTGTAATTTGGATAAATGTGAGGTTATTCACTTGGGAAGCAAAAACAAGAAGGTAGATTACTACCTGAAAGGCTATAAATTGGGAGAGGAGAGTGTGCAACAGGACCTGGGTGTCCTTGTGCACCAGTCGCAGAAGATAAGCATGCAGGTGCAGCAGGCAGTAAAGAAGGCAAATGGTAGGTTGGGCATCATTGGAAGAGGTTTCGAGTACAGGAGCAGAGATGTGTTGTTGCAGTTATACAGGGCTTTGGTGAGGCACACCGAGATACTGTGTAGCTTTGGTCTCCTTTTCTGAGGAAGGATGCTCTTGCTTCCAAGGGAGTGCAACGAAGGTTTACCAGGCTGATTCCAGGGGTGGCGGATCTGATGTATGAGGAGTAATTGACCAGGTTGGAATTGTTTTCGCCAGAATTTTGACAAATGAGGGGGCGATCTCATAGAGACTTATAAAATTATAACAGGACTGGACAGGGTAGATACAGGAACGATGTTCCTGATGGTGGGTGTGTCCAGAACCAGGGGTCACAGTATGAGGATTCAGGGTAGATAATTTAGGATGGAGATGAGGAGACATTTCTTCACCCAAAGAGTGGTGAGCCTGTGGAATTGATTACCAGAGAAAGTAGTTGATGCCAAAACATTGAATGTATTCAAGAGGCGGCTAGATATAGCACTTGGAATGAATGGGATCAAAGGTTATGGGGAGAAAACAGGATTAGGCTATTGAGATGGATGATCACCCATGATCGGGAAGAATAGCAGAGCAGGCTCGAAGGGCCGAATGGCCTCCTCCTGCTCCTATCGTCTATGTTTCTGTGGTTGAGAAAGATTAACCAAGATTGGCTCAACATTTTTCAATTAGAAAACAGTTGCCTGAATGAAGTCCTAATTAAATACCCAGACGTTTTTCAGGAATGTCCAAGGGCAATCAAAGGAGCCAAAGCCACCTTGCATGTTGACCAGGAAGCAATTGGATGATTCTCCAAGGCATGCCCAGTGCCTAATGGGAAAAAGAAGAGTCAGAAATCAGGAGGTTGGGAAGCGAAAGAATCATCAAACCAGCCCAGTTTGTGGAATGGGCAGCACCGTTCGTACCGATTGTGGAGCCTGATTGTGAAAGGTTCGCCTTTGTGGAGTTTTTAAATAAATGGTAAAGTGTTTTTTGTAGCTGGTTGAATACCCAATTGCTCGCATAGAGGATTTATATGCAAAGCCCGCAGGGGGGCTGTACTTTATGAAGCTGGACATGAGCTATGCCTACTGTCAATTGTGGTTAGATGAGGATTCCTAGAAGTTGCCGAGAGGATGCTGAGACATGGCTTGTTTGCATTCTGGGAGTGGACTTCGCAGTCAGAGTGGAAGTGACAGGCATCATGAATGACCATCCCCGCTTACAATCATTAGAGAGAGCAGCTTACTAGAGGATGCTGAAACATTGCTTGTTTATTTTCTGTTCTGGGAATATGATTTGGAGGGGCTAGGGTGTGCACAATATCTTGGGAGTAGCTCATTATCAAAGTGCAGCAGAAGCTGATCTTTTAGGAGCACTGCTCCCTCTTTGTTACAGGTAAAAACCTGGTCATCAGGTGTGAGGCACCCTCTCTGTTGTTGTACGTGGTGCAGGTATGTCCCATCTCCCAACACTGTACTGTTTCCGCCACCCAAGCCATCTTCCGTTTCATCTGGAAGCTTAAGAAACACTGGATCTGCAGGGACTACATGTACAAAACTCTGGATTGGTGGGGGAAAAATGTACCCAACATTTCCCTCATCCTGATGGCCAGCTTGGTATGCAGCTGCATCAAGCTGTGCATAGACCCTCAGTACCCAGATACCAAGTGTCACTATGTGCTGAGGTTTTACCTGTCCCCAGTGTTGCGAAGGATGGTACTGGCCCTGCTGCCGCGGAATGCTCCAGGTAGTTGCACTGTTTCATATCACATGTCTTTCGTGGAGAAATTTGCAAAGAAAACACCTTTTGACCACAAATCCACCGGGAAGTGGTCAGCACACAGCATCCTCCAGACCTTGAGGGAAAAGGACAGGGTGGATCATGTCATGTGCTTCCCTGAGCAGACTGTCAAAGTCATTTGGCAGAATGCCTCATCACCAGAACTTGTAACAAGCACCAAGAAATCTTTTGGCTCATGGTGAGAAGGACGGTACTTGTGACATGGAGACAATAAGGACTGCAGATGCTGGGAATCAGTATCTATAGATGTGAGGCTAGAAAAGTACAGCGGCTCAGTCAGCATCCAAGGGGCAGGTAAGTCAACGTTTCAGGCCAGAACCCTTCATCAGGACTGGGGAGAGGGAAGCAAGCTCAGAAATAAACATAGGGTGGGGGTTGAAGATAATGGGGGGGTGGGGGTAGGAAAGATGGTGATAGGTGGATCCTGGTGGGGGGTTATTGTGATTGATCTGTGAGTATAGTATGGATAGGTGAGTAGGAAGATGGACAGTTTAGGTCAGGTCAGGAGGGGGAGGGCTGGACATGGGATAAGGCTGGGGGTGGAAGGGTTTTGAACCTGGTGAAGTCAATGTTACGGCCATTGGGCTATAAACTTCCAAGGTGAAATATCAGGTATCGTTCCTCCAGTATGCATTTGGCCTCACTCTGACAGTGAAGAAGGCCAAGGATGGACATGTTGTCAGGGCAGTCAGATGGGGAATTAAAATGGATGGCAACCGGAAGTTCACCAATTCCTCCACCACACGCAGTACCTTGCCATGCAATCGCAAGAGGTGCAACACCTGCCCCCACACCTCCCCCTCACGGGTAGGTGATGGCCTAGTAGTATTATCGCTAGACTATTAATCCAGAAACCAAGCTAATGTTCTGGGGACCCGGGTGCGAATCCCACCACAGGAGATGGTGGAATTTGAATTCACTAATTTTAAAAAAAATCTGGAATTGAGAATCTACTGATCACCATGAAATCATTGCCGATCGTCGGAAAAACCCATCTGGTTGGGTAATGTCCTTTAGGGAAGGAAATCTGTCACCCTCAACTGGTCTGGCTAACGTGTGACTCCAGATCCACAGCAATGTGGCCGACTCTCAATTGACGTCTGAATTGGCCGAGCAAACCTTTCAGTTGTACCAATCACAAAGTCCTCCTCACTAACATCTGAAGGCTAGTGGTAAAATTGGGAGAGCTGTCTCACAGACTAGTTAAGCAACAGCCTGACATAGTCATACTCATAGAATCATACCTTACATACAAAGTCCCAGACACCATCCTCACCATCCCTGAATATGTACTGTCCCACCGGCAGGACAGACCCAGCAGAGGTGGCGGCACAGTGACATACAGTCGGGAGGGTGTTGCTCTGGGAGTCTCAACATTGTCTCTGGACCCCATGAGGTCTCATAGCTTCAGGTTAACCATGGGCAAGGAAACCTCCTGCTGATTACCGCATGCCATCCTCCCTCAGCTGATGAATCAGTACTCCTCAATGTTGAACAACACTCAGAGGAAGCACTGAGGATGGCAAGGGCACAGAATGTACTCTGGGTGAGGAATATCAATGTCCACCACCAAAAGTGGCTCAGCAGCAGTACTCTTGATCAAGCTGGTTGAGTCCGAAAGGACATAATTGCTAGACTGGGTCTGTGGCAGGTGGTGAGGGAACCAACAAGAAGGAAAAACGTACTTGAACTCCTTACTAATCTGCCAGCTGCAGTTGCATCTGCCATGACAGTATCGGTAAGAGTGACCATCGCACAGTCTTTGTGGAGACGAAGTCCTGCCTTCACATTGAGAATAACTTCCACCATGTTGTGTGGCACTATCATCGTGCTAAAAATGACAGACTTCGCACAGATCTAGCAACTCAAGACTGGGCATCCATGAGGCACTGTGGGCCATCAACAGCAGCAGAATTGCACTCCAGCTCATGCCCTGGCATATCCTCCACTCAGCCATTACAATCAAGCCAGGGGATCAACCTTGGTTCAATGGAGAGTGCAGGAGGGTATGCCAGGTGCGGCACCAGGGATACCTGAAGATGAGGTATCAACCTGGTGAAGCCACCAAACAGGACTACTTGCACACCAAACAGCAAAAGCAGTGATACCAAGCGACCCCACAACCAACGGATCAAATCTAAGCTCTGCAGTCCTGCGACATCCAGTAGTGAATGGTGGTGGACAATTAAATAACTCACTGGAGGAGGATGCTCCACAAATATCCCCATCCTCAATGATGGAAGAACCCAGTGCAAGAGATAAGGCTGAAGCATTCGCAGCAATCTTTAGCCGGAAGCCCTGTATGGATGAACCATCTCAGCCTCCTCCAGTGGTCCCCACCATTACAGATACCAGTCTTCAACCAATTCGATTCACTCCACATGATATCAAGAAACGTTTGGACACACTGTATATTGCAAAGGCTATGGGCGTTGACAACATTCTGGCAATAGTATTGAAGACTTGTGCTCCAGAACTTGCCGCTCCCCTCGCCAAGCTATTCCAGTACAGTTACAACACTGGTATCTACCCGACAATGTGGAAAATTACCCAAGTATGTCCTGTACACAAAAGGCAGGACTAATCCAACCCTGCCAATTACCATCATCCTACTCTCAATCATCAGTAAAGTGATGGAAGATGTGATCAACAGTGCTATCAAGCAGCACCAGCTCAGCAATAACCTACTCAGTGACGCCCAGTTTGGGTTCTACCAGGGTCACTCAGCTCCTGACCTCATTACAGCTCTGGTTCAAACATGGACAAAAGAGCTGAATTCCAGAGGTGAGGTGTGGGTGACAGCCCCTGACATCAAGGCTGCATTCTACCGAGTGTGACATTAAGGAGCCCTAGCAAAACTGGAATCATTGGGTATCAGGGGTAAACTGGTGGTTGGAGCCATATCTGACGCATAGGAAGATGGTCGTGGTTGTTGGAGGTCATCATCTTAGCTCCAGGACATCTCTGCAGGAGTTCCTCAAGATAGTGTCCCAAGCCCAACCATCTTCAGCTGCTTTATCAATGACCTTCCTTCCATCATACAGTCAGAAGTGGTGTTGTTCGCTGATGATTGCACAATGTTCAGCACCATTCGTGACTCCTCAGATATACTGAAGCAGTCCATGTTCACATACAACAAGATCTGGACAATATCCAGGCTTGGGCTGACGAGTGGCAAATGAAATTCACACCACACAAATGCCAGGCTCTGACCATGACCAATAAGAGACAATCTAACCACCGTCCCTTGACATTCAATGGTGTTACCATCACTGAATCCCCCGCTATTAACATCCTGGGGGTTATCATTGACCAGAAACTCAACTAGATTCACCACATAAACACAGTGGCTACAAGAGCAGGCCAGAAGCTGGGAATACTGCAGCAAGTAACTCACCTCCTGACTCCCAAAATCTGTCCACCATCTACATGGCACAAGTGAGGAGTGTGATGGAATACTCCCCACTTGCCTGGATGAGTGCAGCCCAACAACACCCAAGAAGTTTGACACCGTCCAGGACAAAGTAGCCCGCTTGATTGGTATTATCTCCACAAGCAACCACTCCCTCCACCACCGATGCTCAGTAGCAGCGTTGAGTGCTATCTACAAGATGCACTGTATAAATTCACCAAACATCCTCAGACAGCACCTTCCAAACCCACAACCACTTCCAACTAGAAGGGCAAGAGAAGTAGACATATGGGAATGCCATCATTTCGAAGTTCCTCTCCCAGCCACTCACCATCCTGACTTGGAAATATATCGCTATTCATTCACTGTCGCTGGGTCAAAATCCTGGAATTCTCTCCCTAATGGCATTGTGGGTCAACCTACAGCAGGTGGTCTGCAGCGGTTCAAGAAGGAAGCTCACCACCACCTTCTCAAGGGCAACTAGGGATGGGCAAGAAATACTGGCCAGCCGGCGACGCCAACATCCCACAAATGAATAGACAAAAACCTGAGTCCATTACCCAAAACAATCCTTCCAGATCCAGCAGAGACTCAACTGCATTTCAGCATTTCATCCAACCTTATCACTTGTATCTGTTGCTCCCGATGAGGTCGCCTCTATATCGAGGAGACCAAACTCAAGACTCATGGACAAGTTCGCAGAGCATCCGCACTCTGCACACGACAACCAACCCGACCTTACAGTTGCCGTCCATTTTAATTCCCTGTCCCACTCCCCTGACGATATATCCATCCTTGGCCTTCTCCACTGTCAGAGTGAGGCCAAACGTAAACTGGAAGAACAACACCTGATATTTCAACTTGGAAACTTACAGCCCAATGGCCTAAGCATTGCCTTCACCAGCTTCAAAATCCCTCCATCTGCAGCCTTATCCCATGTCGAGCCAACTCCTCCTGATCTAATCTGTCCATCTTACTACTTACCTGTCCACTCCATCCTTCCCACAGATCAATCGCAAAAACCCCCTACCTGCATCCACCTACCCTTCACCCCCCCCCCCCCCCCAACCCCCCCCCCCCCCACCATTTATTTCTGGGCTCCCTTTCCCACTTCCCCAGTCCTGACGAATGGTTTTGGCCCAAAACATTGACTTACCTGCTCCTCGGATGCTGTATGACCTGTGGTGCTTTTCCAGCCTCATACCTATAGACGACTTGTGAGATCCTTTATGTACACCTGGTTGGTCTGCGCTGCTGCACGCTGCCCTCACAGAGGCTGTGGTGGGGTTGAAACTGTATGTCCCGCTGTAATGTGCCTTTGCAAAAGACGTCTGGTGGAAGATGCAGTGGTTTGTGTCGAGGTTCGTCCCAAGCAGCTCCATGATGCAGGACTCTGTGCTGTACGGTCTGTTCCCTGGGACACACACTGAGACAAATATCAACTGCATCTAGGGGGCCATCGACTCAGTGAAAGACTCTCTTTGGTCTGCCCAAAACTTGTTGGTCTTTCAGAACAAGGAGTTGATCCCGATTGAGTGTTGCAAATTGGCACGTTCCAATGGACGCACTAAAGCTTGCTGACCTGATGCAATGAGAACAATCTCTCTCTCAATGTCAGCAAAACAAAAGAACTGTTCATTGACTTCAGAAAGAAAGGCAGCGAACAAACCCCATTGACATCAACGGAAGTGAGGTTGAGAGGATGGAGAGTGTCAAGTTCCTTGGAGTGAAGACAACCGACAACCTGTCCGAGACTTCTCACGTAGATGTGGCAGCCAAGAAGGTAAACCAATGCCTCTTCTTCGTCAGGCAGCCCAGGAAATTTGGCATGTCAATAAGGACCCTCACCAATATCTACAGATGCACAATTGAAAGCGTACTGTCCGGGTGCATAATGGCCTGGTATGGCAACTGCTGTACCCAGGACCATAAGAAACTACAGAAGGTGGTGTGCCCAGCCCAAACAGAAGCCAACCTTCCATCCATGGACTCTATTTAAACATTTCACTGCCATGTAAAGGCCTCCAAAAATAATCAAAGACCCATTGCACCCCGGTAATGATCTCTTACAATCTCTCCCATCAAGCAGAAGATACAGAAGTCTGAACACATGCACCAGCAGGTTCAAGAACAGCGTCTTCCCGGCTGTTATTAGACTGATGAATGGACTGTCTAGCCTCAAATAATGCTGATCTTGTTAACATTGATCTCGCCTAGCACATGCAATGTAACATGTATGCCTCTATCTAAATCTTTTTGATCTGTATGTGCTTGCTTACTATGATCTGCCTGTACTGCTCATAAACAAAGCTTTTCACTGTACTTTAGTACATATGACAATAAATCAATCAATCAATCGCCTTTCAATACAGCCTTTGAATTATGGAATAGGGTGTGAATTGAATTTCTTAATTGCATAGACTTTTCGATAGTCCCATCTGGTTTTGATACTATCATTATAGGTGAGCTCCTTTCACTGCTTCTCAACTTTGATTATTTTGTCTCTCATAATCGTCTGCCATCTCTTCTGCTGCTTGTTGCAGTTTTAACTCTCTACTCTTCTACATGAGTTCTCAATGCTTCAGGAAGTGAATTTCTCAACTCCTCCACAATAAGAGTCTCTCTGTAAGAGCGTCATAATTCAGATCTATTTTCAATGCCCTTATCTACTCATCATATTTGAACTAACACACGTGATTAAATTACCCAATCGTCTCATTGCATGTTTGCATCGCAACCTGTTAACATGTACTTGTCGTAACAGGAAGCTCATACTGCTTATTTCTAAACCCTGCCGCCCCCCTCCCCCCCCCCCCGAGCCATCAGTCACTTCAGTTGCCTATATCATCTAATTTCCCTTTCAACTTTTTGACAAATGCAAGTGTCAAAGTTCCTCCAATGTTCTGTTTGACATCTACCTACTTTTGTCATTTGTAATCACATTTTATTTTACCTACGTATTTTACCTAAAATTGCCTCCGGCAGCCAAGTGTTCAGATAAGCTTCTACTGCCCTGTTGGAACATAATATCCAATCCTTAAACACCTCATTAACTCAAACCTAAAGTTCCATGACACTCACTGTAAATATGGTAGTTGCAAATAACGCTGGCGTCCATCGGCATCCACATGCTACACTTGCCACTTATCACCTACCCTGTTATCTATGTCACAAGGAGACATTGCTTAATTTTAGAATGCACTATGTCAGGCCTTACTTCAGCAATCTGAATGTACCAGCTGACAGCCAACAAGATACACAAAATAGCAAGGTTGGGAACAGGAATCCTGTCATCCTCAGTTAAGACAATAGATTTGTTCTCCATGGAACTTCTGTCACTTCCCCAAGGCTATGCTTCTGCACATTTATGGATGTGTTGGTGATTGATGGACAGTGTTATATGGAGAAGGTAGGAGGATGGTATCAGTTGAATTGCTCATTCGGAGAACTGGAGCAGACAAGATTAGTCAAATGACCTCCTTTTGCACTATAGCAATTCTGTGATTTTAAATTACATTATACTTCAAAATGTATTTAATTGTTTTGACGATGCTTTGGAGTTCTAGTGGTCACAAAAGGTACCAATCTTCTTTATTGCACAGTGCATTTTAGTTTTCTGCAAAAATTTTTGTTGAATTTATTTATTTTGTCAATCACCTTGAATCTGCATTCTTTTATTGTTAACTGTTTAGCCATCACGGTGAAGTTATCTGTGGTTAAAAGGTTCCCAAACAACATAATTAAATTGATTAATCAATAAAGGCTACATTCACCCTTTTCTGTTTTTGAACTAGTTGTAGCATTTTCGGTCTTCCAATTCTCTAGCATTATCTGTCAATAAAAACCTGGCTCATCGAATGTATCTGTTTCCAAATCCTTTCTTATGGTAGTTTAATTCTTTTTAATGTCCTAACTTAATAACTCTCAAATCCTGTGAAGAAAATGATTTAATGTCTTTTTTTTATTCATTACCATAGCTATCAATATCAACGATTCAGGTAATATTTTAATCCTCCATAGTTAAGGTCCAAGAGTCAGAAAAAGGCTGAGACTGCCAGGAGCAGGCAGGTGGGACTTGTTTAGTTTGGCATTATGTTCAGCATGGACTGGTTGGACCGAAGGGTCTGTTTCCATGCTGTATGACTCTAGTTTTTTTTTGGAGAATTACACGTACTGAAAGAATACTTTTTGTAGAATACAAACCAAATCTTTTCTTATAAGCATAATAACATTAACTGAATTGAAACATAATCATTTTATTGTAGCATTCAGTCTTGTGTTTATCTGAATATTTCAAAATTGAACTTTATACAGGCCTGCACGCAACTCTTCTGATACGTGATCCAGATACTGGGAAAATGCAGTCAAATTTCGATCACAGAATTATTGAGCTTATTCGTGAAGCTAAATGTATGATAAAAATGGGTCTGGATGTGCCCGAGATAGCCAAACGTTTGCTAAAGTGTGAAAATGCATTGAAATCTAATTATGATCTTTTGAAGGTAGGTTGTGTTTTGGAGATTTATGCACATTCAGAACATCATGGATAATGATAAATATTAAAGAGATACATGAATTTGCAATTATCTGTGAGAGTAACATACAAAACTTCACATTAAAAAATATATGCTGAATCAAATTACTAAAAAAAAGTACTGACTAACTGCCACTTTGTCCTGAAAGCAAAATATACTTTAAACTACAGAAGTATCCGCTTGGCCTGTTCTTTTTCTTTTGTTCTCCCTTTTTTACTCCCTTCTATGGTTTTCTTCTCCTCTTCTGTCTTCTCGGATTCTCGACCATAGACTCCCAGCCCTGGCTTCCAACTTGGCTCCAAAGCGGCATTGGCAGCCGAGACCGGGGAAGCCAGTGGCTACCAACCTGGAGCGGGGACACCAGCGACCAGCAGCCTGAAGCAAGGAAGCCAGCGACCGGTGTGCCCGAGTGGGGACACCAGCGGCCCAGAGCAATGACACTGATGAACAGTGGCCTAAAGCGGAGAAGGCAATAACCAGAGTGCCCAGAGCAGGGTCTCCAGCAAGCAGTGTGCCCAAAGCGAGGACATCTGCAACCAGCAGCCCAGTGCAGGAGCAGAGGCAGCAGCCTGGTGTGCCTGCCTTCATTGCTCAGACCTTTGGTGAGGCCTCTTCTGGAGTACTGTGTGCGGGTTCTGGTTGCCCTGTTATGGGAAGGATATTACTAAACTGGAGAGGGTTCAGAAAAGATTTACCAAGATGTTGCCAGGAAAGGAGAGTTTAAGTTATAAAACTAGACTGGAGGTATATATGCCAGACTCAGGCAGGTGGGACTAGTTTAACTTGGGTATATGGTTGGCTTGGACTATTTGGACGAAATTCTATTCCCATGCTATTTAACTCTATGACTGTCTGTCTCTGTGTGGAGAATTTCCCCTCATATCCCTTTTAAATCTTTCCCCTCTCATCCTCAATGTATGCCCTCCAGTTTTGGACTCCCCAACTCTGGGGAAAGGACCCTGATAATTCATCTTATCAATGCCCTGCTGTATGGTCACCTATCAGCCTCCTATGCTCGAGGGAAAACTGTCCCAGCCTATCCAGCCTGTTACTATGACTCAAACCTTACAGTCGTGGCAACATCCCTTTAAATCTTCTTTGCACTCTATCCAGTTGAATGACATCTTTCCTCTAACAGAGCATTCAGTATTGTACGCAGTATTCCAAATTTGACCACACTAATGTCTAGTACAGCTGTAACATGACGTACCAATCCTGTACTTAATACTCTGACCAATTAAGGCAATTGTGCTAAATGTCTTCTCCATCCTGGCTACCTGTGATGCCACATTCAAGGAACTATGTATCTGCACCCCTATGTCGCTCTACTTGTCATCTCTTCAAAAGAATTCCAGCAAATTTTTTAGGCTTGATTTCCCCTTGATGAACCATGCTGACTCTGCTTGATCGTATGATGTATTTCTAAATGTTCTGAGATTTTTTAATTCACTCATGGGATGTGGACGTCAGTAGCTAGGACTACATTTATTGTCCTTGCCTGGTTGCCCTTGAGAAAGTAGGATTGTGCTGCCTTCTTAAACTGTTGCAGTCTGTGTGCTGAAGATAGACCGATAATGCTGTTAGGGAGGGAGTTCCAGGATTTTGACCCAGTGATACTGAAGGAAAAGAAATTTATTTTCAAGTCAGAATGATGAGTGAATTGGAGGGGAATTTATAGGTTGTGGTGTTGCCATAAGTCGGTGGCCCCAGTCCTTCTAAATAGGAGAGATCATGGGTTTGGAAGTTGCTGCCTAAGAAGTCTTGGTGAATTTCTGTAGTGCATCATAGGGATGTTACATATTGCTACAGCTACTAAGTATTGGTAATGCAGGAAGTGGATGTTTGTGGCTATGGTGTCAATCAAGCAGGTTGTTTTGTCCAGTTTTAGACTCGCTACCTAAGAGGGGATATATTTTCTATAGAGGATGTGCAGCGAAAATTCACTAGGCTGATACGAGGGAGAACAAGACTGTGAAATGGAGAGATTAACTCAACTGGACTGGCATTCACTAGAGTTTAGAAGAATGAGAGAGAGTGGCATGGATGACATGGTGGCTCAGTTAAGGATGGGCAATAAATGGGCAATTAGGGATGGGCAATAAACATTGGCCTAGCTAACAACGGCTGCATCCCATGAAGTAAAAAAAAATGCCATTCTAGAAATGGCCTGAGAACTGAATATTCAAGGATGTAAATGTTTAGGAAGTATAAACAAGAAGTTAAAGGAGATGGAGATGCTCTGATGAAAAGGAAGTCACAAAAGATCATAGGGCTGCTCTCTCATTAAAGAGAGGTCATTGTTGGTTGCTTAACCTGAGGGCCACCACGCCTTAAACCAGGGGGAGAGATTGAGAAGGATAGTCATTTATGGCAATCTCAGCCAATGTGCGAATTGGACCCATGCTGCTGGCATTATTCTACATCATAAATCAACTATCCAGGCAAAAGAGCTAACCAACCCCAGACAATAAGAAATGGGATCAATATATTAGTAAGAAAAGATCTCAGATTGGAAGAACAATGTGAGTTATTTATATGACACCAAATAGTAGAGGTTATGTGGGGGCATAGTATTAATTAGGAGATCAGCAAAGCATGTAGCAGGGCAATGCAGCTATGGGCGGCTTCATTCTGTATATAGATTGTGTATGAACATGAGAATTAGGAGCATGAGTAGGTAATTCAGCCCCTTGAGCCTGCGCCACTATTTTTGTATGTTCATAGGTGATCTCATCTTGGTTGCAACTCCACTTTCCTGCCTACTTCCCAGAACACTTTAGCCCATTACTAATTAAACATTGGTCTGTCTCCTCCTTAAATTTATTCAATGTCCCAGCATCCACCTCACTCTGGGTTAGCAAATCCCACAGATTCATGATGCTTTGAGGGAAGAAGTTCCTGTTCATCTCTCCTTTAAATCTGCCAGCCCTCAGGCTAAGACTCTATGATCTCTTGTTCTAGACTGCCTTGAAAGGGAACATTTGCTCTGCATCCACTTCATCAATCTTCAGTAGCATCTTATATATCTCAATTAGATCTCATCTCATCGTTCTAAACTCCAGAGAATATAGGTCTAAACTGTTCCATCTTTTCTTAGAAGACAAACCTTTCATTTCTGGAATAAATCTAATGAACCTTCTCTGAATTGTCTCCAATGTAATTACATCCTTAACCCAATTGAGCATGAAAGCTATTGAGTCTCTGAGTTGTGTCAGGGTTTTTTTTTTCCTGGAGTATTTTTTTTCCTGGAGTGGTACGTTGAGGAGCCAACTGGAGGACATGCTATTTTGGAGCTAGTGATATGTAATGTAACTGACTACAAAAGCAGAGTGGACGAGGGTGAATCAGTAGATGTTGTGTATCTGGACTTTAAAAAGGCTTTTGACAAGATTCCACACAAGAAATTAGTAATGAAAATTAAAGCTCATGGTACCAGAGGTAATGTATTGATTTAGATAGAGAACTTGTTGGCAGACAAGTAGCAGAGAGTTAGAATAAACAGGTCCTTTTCAGAGTGGCAAGCAGTGAAAAGCGGCAAACAGCAGGGTTCAGTACTGGTACCCCAGCTGTTCTCAATAGACGTTGATGACTTAGACAAGGAATTGAATGCAATATCTTTAACTTTGCAGATAACACTAAGCTGGATGGCAGTGTGTGCTGTGAAGAGGATGCTAAAAGGCAGCAAGGTGACTTGGACAGTCTGGATGAGTGGACAAATACTTGGCAATGCAATATAATGTGGATAAATGTAAGGTTATCCACTTTGGTGGCGAAAACAGGAAAGAAAATTATTATCTGAATGGTGGCAGTTTAGGAAAAGGTGAGGTGCAACGAGACCTGGGTGCCATGGTGGAACAGTCGCTGAGGTTGGCATGTAAGTGCAGCAGGAAAGCTAATGGCATTATGGCCTTCATAGTGAGAGGATTTGAGTATAGGAGGAGGGATGTCTTGCTGCAGTTAGACAGGGCTTTGGTGATGCCATACCTTGAATATTGTGTGCAGTTTGGTCTCCTAGTCTGAGGAAGGACATTCTTTTTCTTCAGGAAGCCCAGTGGAGGTTCACCAGACTGATTTCCAGGATGGCAGGACTGACATATAAAGAAAGACTGGATCAACTGGGTTTGTACTCACTGGAATTTAGAAGAATGAGGGGGGATTTCATAGAAACATATAAAATCCTGCGGCGACTTGACAGGCTAGATGTGGGAAGAATGTTCCTGATGTTGAGCAATTCCAGAACTAGGAGTCACAGTCTAAGAATAAGGGGTAAGCCATTCAGGTCTGGGTTGAGGAAGAATTTCTTCACTCAGAGAGTTGTGAACTTGTGGAATTCTCTACCAGTGAAAGCTGTTGGGGCCAGTTCATTTGATATATTGAAGAGGGAGCTGGACGTGGTTTTTGCGGCTAAATGAATCAAGTTTGGAGAGAAAGCGGGAATGGCTTACCAAAATTGTACGATCAACTATGATCACATTGAATGGTGGTTCAGGCTTGAAGGGCCGAATAGCCTACTCCTGTACCTTTTTTAAAAGGGATAATTAACAATCTTCCTGACAAAATAACCTTCAGTGATGACTAACCACAATATGATAGAATTTTACATTTTGTCTGAAAATGGTGTAGTTTAATCTGAAACAAGGGTGTCAAGTTCATATAAGTTAAATTATGGTGGTATGCAGCACAAATCGGTTGAAGCAGATAGGAAAATGCACTGAAAAGCATGTCTGTACAAAGGCAATGTAAGGACTTTAAAGGACTCTTATATGACTCACGTTTCACTTATGTTCAGATATATATTCCTTCGAGGTACAAAAACTCAAGAAAGATCAGCCAACCATAAGTAACAAAGAAAGTTCAGGATTGTGTAAGACTAAAACAACAGGCCTAATGCCTGAAAAATTGCTAGAAATAACAATATGTCTGATGGATTAGGAGGCTTTCACAATGTAGCAAAGAAGGACAAAGAAACTGATAAAGGATATGTAAATGCAACCTAGCAAAAGGCAAAAATAGACTGTAATACCATGCTTAGATACATAAAAAGGAAAAGTTTGACAAAAACATACCTGGGTTCATTAAACAAAGAGTCAGGATAAGTTGTAATGGAGAATAGAGAAATGGCTAAAAAGTTAAATTCTTACTTATGTTACAGAGAAGGAAAGGTTAAATGAAAGAAAATCCCTGATATTCACTTAATGAGTAAGAAGTAACAATTTATTTATTTAACCCTGACAGTGAACAATTTAACAGAAATACTTAGAAACCGAACAATTCCCCCTTAACTTCTGACTATTCCCTAACTGAACTAAATTCTACTGGTATGCTATTACAATAAACACAATTCCCACTTATATAAGCCCAAGTAATAATAAAATAAATTAAAACAGTCTCTTAAAGTCTACACACCTTTCTTCTGCTGTTCTCAAGTCATAAACATCTTTCTTCCGCTGATCCCTCTGTCAGGGATGTTTTCTCTGTGAATTCCTCTGTGAGGACTCTTAGCTAGAAGTGCTGTGGTACCTTTTATTGATAGATGATGCTTTCTTAGAGAGTTTAGTGATTTCTTGTGAGAGCTAAATGCTTATTTCTTTGCTTTCACACCAATTTTCACAAACCATCTCCTTGTATATCTTGGATGACACATCAATTTTCTTACAATAACATTAGTCCGGGGTTGTCAAAACTATCAGATTTAAACTCAGTTGGCTTTCAGTCTCTAAGTGCTTGGTTTAAATTAATTGGCTGATTCCAGCTAGTTGCCAAAACATCAAACAAGCCTAAGGTTTCCAATCACACAGCCAATTGATACATATCTCAATTTCAGAACTGACTGTATATCTTCAACTATGTACAGACATTTTTTTCTTGTATAAATTTCTAAGCTTAGAAACGCACTTTACCTCTTAAATGAACCACACACTCTTCTTCCTTATCATTTTTTTACAAACAAATTCTAGTTTTCTGCTTTCCTATTTCCGATTATTCTACACAACTTCATAACACTTTTTATTTCTATTTATTTGTGGGATGTGGGCGTCGCTGGCTGGCCAGCATTTCTTGCCCATTCCTAGTTGCCCTTGAGAAGGTGGTGGTGAGCTGTCTTCTTGAACCACTGCAGACCCACAGTGTTATTAGGGAGGGAATTCCAGGATTTTCACCCAGTGACAGTGAAGGAACTTATATCTGTTTTGACCGAGAAACATACATGAAATCTTTTAGAACTAGAGATCCAAGTGACTAGGGAGAACGAGAAGTTGCTGGAAATTAGTATTAGTCAGAAGATTGTACTGGAGAAATTAATGGGTCTAAAAGGTAATAAATTCTCAGGGCCCAGTAGTGTATATCCCAGGTTTTTGAAGGCCTTGGCCAGAGAAATAGTCAATCTTTTGGTGATTATCTTTCAACACTCTATAGACCTGGAATGAATCCCACAGATTGAAAGGTAGCAACTGTCACCCCACTATCTACAAAGTGAGCAAGAAAGAAAACATATTTTATTTCTTGTGTGCTTACTGTTTCATCACATGCAGTGCTACTTTTAAATACTGTCTAGTCAACTCACCCACTCTATTTAATCTTTCCTGAAAATTTGACAAATAGTGCAAATATGTAGTCTCTGAACTCTGACTCACCAATTTCTCCTTAATTAATTTCAGTAGTCCTTTCACCTCATGCCCAAAAACTAATTTAAATGGACTGAATATAGTAGATTCATTTGGCGCATCCCTAATTGCAAAAAGTACAAAGGGAATTCCTTTATCCTAATCCTCTGGATATACTTGTCTATCAGCCCTCAACATGGTCTTTAAAGTTTGTTGCCATCATTGATGGTCCCTGCAATTGTAGATGGTATACAGTGGAACTGAATTATTTTATTCCTAAGCTATCCACAACTTCCTTGAATAATTTTGACGCAAAATTTGATACTTGGTCTGATTGTATCTCTGTGGGTAGTCTGTATCTGGTGAAAAATTTGAGTAACTGCTCTACAATCCTTTTAGCTGTGATATTGCGCAATGGAACGGCCTCTAGATAATTAGTGCACACATCCATTATTGTCAACAAATGCTGGTTCCCAGTTTTTGTCTTAGGAAAGGGTCCTACACAATCAATTAAAACCCTTGTAAAATGTTCTTCAAATGCAGGAATGGATATTAAAGCTGTTGGTTTTATCACTGCCTGAGGTTTTTCAATTACCTGACACATTTGGCAAAATTCGAATATATCCTTATGCAGTTCAGGCCAGTAAAAATGTTTTTGTATTTTGGCTTGAGTTTTCCTTACTCCCAAATGACCTCCTAATGGTAATTCATGTGCTACCTGCAACACCTCCTTTCTATGACATATCGGTAATACAACTTGATGAACTTCTGCCCATTTCTCATCTGCCTGAATATGTGATTGTCTCCATTTCCTCATCAAATGATTTTTAAGATAGTTACATTCTGGGATACATTCAGATTCTTCTCCTATGTATGCTTTTTAATCCAACTGTTTCAGTTTTTCATCTTTCTGTTGTAATTCAGTTAATTTCTCTTGAACTAAAAATATCCACTTTGTCCTCCACCTCTTGTTTTTTTCTCAACCACTTGATCAACCATGGTCTCTGATAATGGTATTTCAATTTCCTTATCTTTATTCTTTGAGTTTTCCTCCTGCTTCAACTTGAGGCTTTGTGACCTTGTTATCGCACAGTCAGGAAAAACAGGATATACTTCCTGTAATACATCACTTGCTGATTTTCCACTGGCTTTTCAACCACAGTGGGCAGCCCTCCCATCAGTGATCCAGCTATATCATTGCCAAGTACAAATTGTACTTCTGAGCTGAGAGTTCCTCAAGTACTCCGCCTACCACTTCTCCACTTTTCACTGGATACACCAACCTCACATAACATAACGGAGCACTTCTCATCTCACGATAAATTCCACATATTACCACTTTTTTCTGGCAATACTCCTTCTAAATTGTATATCTCCTCCTCTCTCAACATCAAAGATTGGCATACTCCTGTATCTCTTATATTGTAATTTCTTTGCCTGCTCCTCCTGGCATGTACAAGTAAAGCTTACCCTTGCAAGTTCTGGTCTCCCTGCTATAGGAAGAATGTTGTGAAGCTTGAAAGGGTTCAGAAAAGATTTACAAGGATGTTTCCAGCTTTGGAGGGTTTGAGCTATAGGGAAAGGTTGAATACATTAGGGCTATTTTCCCTGGAGCATTGAAGGCTGAGGGGTGACCTTATAGAGCTTTATAAAATCATGACAGTCATGGATAGGGTAAATAGACAAGATCTTTTCCCCAGGGTGGGGAGTTCAAAACTTGGGGGCTTAGGTATAAGATGAGGGGTAACCTTTTCATGCAGGGGGTGGTGTGTGTATGGAATGAACTGCCAGAAGAAGTGAGATGGCTGGTACAATTACAATATTTAAAAAGCATCTGGATGTATACGTGAATAGGAAGGGTTTAGAGGTCTATGGGCCAAACGCTGGCAAACGGGACGAGATTTATTTAGGATATCTGATCGGCATGGGCAAGTTGGACTAAAGAGGCTGTTTCCATGCTGTATACCTCTATGACTTTAAGATCTGGCACTTTCTTCTCAACCAAACCCAGACCAGGTTGTATATTTTGGTGCAGCTTTTTAGTTTCTACTGTGCTTTCCTTTACCACTTCAACAAAACTCACTGGCTTATCATCCTTTCCTATATCTGTCTTCCCAGCGCTCTTTTTAAATCACCAATACTGTGACTTCATTTGACCTACTTTATTGCAATGAAAACACCTGACCCTTTTTCGTTCTCGCGCTCTCCCTGGCAATGAGTTTCCTTTTTACCTTGTGGTAAACTATCTTCAATATCTTCAATAAGGTATCCTTTTCCCTTACCACCTGAGGATTTCTCCTTTCCCCAATTTCCCCATGCCTCACAGACTGAAATTGATATTGGAAGCCAAACTTTGATTTATGAACCAACTGATAATCATCAGCCATTTCCACTGCTAATCTTAGAGATAGCAAGATTGAAAGTCCTCAAGCCAATTAAAGAACCAAAGCCGTTAAATGGTCAAGATGAGCCAACTAAGCACACACTGTAAAGTATATGAAGCAAATAGCATTGATGTATTTAAAAGGAAGCTGAACAAGAATATTGGTGATGGAGAAAGGATTTGAAGAATTTGCTGATCGTCTCATCGAAGAAAATTAAAAGAAATGTCATATGGATACTACACACTTGAGAAGCTTGATACCATCCTGGATAAAACAGACCACCTGATTGGTACCACATCTACAGACATTTATTCACTCCACCACCGACACTCAGTAGCAGCAGTGTGTTCTATCTATGATATTCACAACAGAAATTCTTTCTTTTAAGCTGGCAGCGGTGGGAGGAAATTAGCTGGAGAATTGGAACATTCAGGAAACATATGTCACAGGGTTGCTTCATTTAATCCTGCCCAGTAACTAGTATAGGGCTAGTTGTAAGTTTTTCCATAGACTAGACTTTAAACATGAACTCTGCTAGTCTCTCCACAAATGCTTTCAGACCTGCTGAATTTCTCCAGCAATTTCTGTTTTTATTTGAGACCTCCAGGATCCACAGTATTTTAGTTTTATTTATTACACTAGGCAAGGGATCAATGGAGATGTAGAGGCAGACATTTACGGAGATATTTCAAAATACACAGAGTAAACATAAAGAGTCATTGCGTCATGCAGCACGGACACAGACCCTTCGTTCTAACCAGTCCATGCTTACCAAGTTTCCTAAACTAAACTGGTCCCATTTGCCTGTGTTTGGCCCATATCCCTCTAGATCTTTCCTATTCATGTACCTATCCAAATGTCTTTTAAATGTCTAACTGTACCTGCATCTACCACTTCCTCTGGCAGTTCATTCCATGTACAAACATTGTATCAAAAAATTGTCTGTCGGGTTCCTTTTAAAATCTTTCTCCTTTCAACTTAAAAGTACACCCCTTGGCTTTGAACTCACTCATCCTAGGGAAAAGACCTTTGCTATTTATCTTATCTATGTCTCCCGTGATTTTATAAACCTCTTTAAGGTCATCCTTTCAAGTAAAAACATCAAAAGGGTATTCCCAACATTCATGGTTAACTAAAGATGTATGGAAAAGCATCAAACATAAGGAAAAAATATTCAGCTATGCTAAGATGAGTGACAGGTCGAGTAATTGTTAGATTATGAAGAATGGCAGGAAAGGGCTAAAAGTTTAATTAGGAGGAAGAAATTAGGATTTGAGTGGAAGGTACCTACAATGTAAAAATGGATAGTAAGAGTTTCTATAGATATTTAACAAGGAAAGAGTAAACATCTAGACAGTGAAATAAGGGTTAGTGGTCGAAAATAAGGAAATGACATACAAAAGGAACAAATATTCACTTATGCCTTCATTTAGAAATACCAAAAGAATCAATTATTAGCTGTAATTCAGGAGGTGGAAAGGAGGGAGGAGCGTAGTGAAATTATAATTGTGAGGGAAACAGTACTAAGCAAATTGATGGAGTTCCAGGTCAGGAAATTTCTGGGTCCAAATGGACTTCACATAAGTATCCAAAAAGGTGACATATGCACGGAGAGAGATGTGACTATAACCCTAAATGAATCATTTGAATCTGTCTTCACAAAAGAACAAATGATACAAATATTGTAGTTAAGGAGAGGAAATGTAGAATTTTAGATGTGATAAGTGTAGAGAGAAAGGAAGTTGTAATGGCATTTACATCCTTGAATGTAAATAAATCACCAGGGGTTGGCTAAAATACACCTGAGGCTGTTAAAAGAAGCAAGGGAGGAATGGACAAATGATTGTCAAGTGAACTTCAACACAGACAAATGTGAGATATAATATTTTGGTAGGAAGAATAAGGCATGCATGTATTACTTGGAATGTACAGGTCCCAATGAAATGAAGGGACAATGTTAAAACCTACATCACAGACCACAAGTAACTAAGGCCATTAAAAAGAGTAAGCTAGGCATTAATGCTAGATAGATAGAATTGAAAAGTAGATCATATCAATGTTGAACTTTGATTTAACTACTTTTAGTGCACTGTGTTATGGTCCCATAGAAATGATGCAGATGCACTGGAGAAGTTCAGAGAAGAGTTACAAAATTGATACCACAAATGTGTGGATACACATATCAAAACAGGATTGACATCTGGTTCTATTTTCTCTTGAAGAAAGAAGTCAAAGCGGTGATCTATTAGTGATATTTAACAATCTTATAAGTTTTATAAATAGATACAAAGGGAACTTTTTTAGTGAAGAATAAAACTGCTGACCATCTGTATAAGATAGTCACCAGCAGATCCAGCAGAATATTCAGAATAGATTTATATGTCCAAAGATTGGTGAGAACGTGGAACTTGTGACCTCAGGAAATCATTGAAGTGAATAGTTTCGAGATGATCCAATGAAGCCGTGTTTGCTTCCATCTGCAACTCCTCATTTAATGAAGTAGTCTCTGCTTGCGTGCTAGAAGAACTGTATGCATTCAGTTTTGAACTGAAAATTGTTAACACTCTAGTTACTCGTGAACAATGTCGGTTCTGTCTCAAAGCAAAGACCCATCATATTCACATTCAGTCAAGTGGAAGCAGGAGAATTGCTATTCAAAGACTATCAGTGGATATGGTCTCCTCCTCAATGCTTTACTCCTTGTATCTCCTGAAATTCTGCTTGTGTTTTCTTTGTTGCTCCCACTGACACTCTATTCCCAAAGACTGTTTTATCAAACCATCCATTATTTTTGGCCAGACTGTTTTTGAATGGAAATGTAACAACAGAACTATCTAAATCTCTCTCCACATAAACTTGAGGAGCAAGAAAAATACTTTGAAATCAAATGATGTCCAGAAATAATAAGTTAGAAGCTAACCTGTCTGTGCAGAATGATATCTTAAAACAGTATAAGTAAAATTAATATTTTCCCTTTATACACTTCTTCATTCACCAAGCCTTTATGTCTGCATGCCAGTTAGCACCAAACTTCAAAGTCAAGTTCTGAAAAATAAAAACGCAATTTCTAGATCTGTGTGTGCAAACTTAACCGAATCTTAAACTGTAGTTAATTTCCTCAGTGGGAAGAGTAGAATAAGTTTGAGTTATTTTCTTTAAAGAATAGTGTAATTGCAAAAGTCAGGCACATTTTTTCAGAATGAGAAATTATTTTGAGTTAGAGTTGACTAATGAAAACAAAGACAATTTTACATAATTAAAAGTTCTCTCATTTATATTTCTGTAATCAGTCTACTCTTCAAATATTTGAGAGTGTGTGCCAAGGAATTCCTTCTGAGTATGTGACACTGATAACACCAAAAATTAATAAGGTGAGCACTGCATTGTGTAAGTAAAACTTATATTTACCTTTTATACATTCACCAACAATCAAAATATAAGGTATTCATCTTTAGTTTCTTTTGTCAAGGTTGATAGGAGATTGAAAGCCCATTTATGCATTAATTTCCTTATCTAGTGATGTCCAATTTACTGCCAATGATTTTTTAGTATTTTAAGTTGAAGCAATATTTCTTAAAGTGTCAAAATTTATTATGTGCTCATGGATCATCACAAACTCAAGGTGGAGATAGTGATGATGATGAACTAGTACTCCAGAGGCCCAGCCTAATGCTTTGGTGGAATAGATTCAAATTCTACCATGGTAGCTCCTGGAATTTAAATCCAATTAATTAATAAATCTGTTATTGAAAGATTGATGATGACCATCAAACTAACAATTGTCTTAAAAATCCATTTGGTTTAAGCTCATCCGAAACTGTCCTGCCAGTATCCTAAATTGCATCATATTCCTTTAACTACTTGCACCTGTACTTGCTGGCCAAAATGGCACTTGTTTAAGCGACACCTCAATTTGCAAACGCTCATTCTTCTTTCAAAATTTTATATGACGTAAGCCTTCAACACATAACAGTAGTGTTTGTAATGAGGTCAGCCAGGTGGACCTCATAGAATATGAGTTCGATCACTGTTAATTTGGTCCAAACAGGGAGTCGTGGCTGACAGAGTTAAACAGGAGCTCAGAAATCTTGATCACTTTCAGAGCTAGCTTTGAGAGAGCCAGACCAGTGTGAAGTTGTTTTGCCACTTTCTCCAGAAATTCGCACGCCACTTATCTTTCGGTTGGGATAAGCATGTCTGCTAACATGCTGTTATTTGGGAAGCTTGACTCGTTCGAGCTTGCCGTCAAAGACTCGGCCCAGTGTGCAGAAAAAATGCAGTATTTTTTCGAGGCAAATGGCATTGGGGCAGGAGAAATTCAACGAGTAATTCTCCTGACAGCTTGTGGATTCACAGCTTTTTCGGTTATTAGGAGCCTTACATTGTTGAGGCACCAGATACTAAAGCCTTTCAAGAATTGATGGATTTAGTTAAGGATTATTACGACCCCAAATCTCATTTAGTTCTGAGATGCTATCAGTTTTACTCGGCAGTTTGGGAACCGGGGAATCCGTATAGGGATTTTTGATGAGGTTAAGATGACTGGAAGAAGCATGTGACTTTGGTTTAACCCTAATGAGATGATGGGAGACTGTTTGCTATGTGGGATTTATGATGTAACCATGCAGGGAGAAAGCAGGAGAATGGAGTTGAGGAATTTATCAGCAATGATTGAATGGCTAAGCAGACTCGCTGGGCAGAATGGCCTAATTTCTGCACCTATGTCATATGGTCTTATCTTTTTAACTTTATTTCCATTTCTCTTACTTATTCTCTGAACAATTGTAAGTAATGTAATTTTTTTCCCTTTATTTCTGTATTTTGTACCTAAGATGGTGCCATATGGGGCAACATAGTAATCTTTTCATCATAGACCTGTACTTCCGTACTTGAGCACACATGACAATAAAGGATATGCGAATTCTAATTATTGGAGATGGTCACTGCCTAGCATTTGTGTTGAGTGAATGTTAGTTGCCACTTGTCAGCCCAAGTCTGGATATTGCCCAGGCTTTATTGCAGTTGAACATGGATGTCTTCAGTATCTGAGGAATTGTGAATGGTACTAAGCATTGTGCAGTCATCAGCAAACAACCCCACTTCTGACCTTATGACGGAAGGAGCAGCAGCTGAAGTTGGTTAAGCCTAGGACATTACCCTAAGGGACCTATGCAGAGATATCCTGGAGCTGTAATAACTGACCTCCAACAACCACAACCATCATCCTATGTGCCAGGTATGACTCCAACTTCCCACTGATTACAGTTTTGCTCGGGGTCCTTGATGCCACGCTCAGTCAAACGCAGCCTTGATGTTAAGGGCTATCACTTTCACCTCACCCCTGGAATTCAGTTATTTTCTCCATATTTGAACCAAGGCGGTAATGCCGTCAGGAGCTAAGAGGCCCTCACTGAACTGAGCATTAGTGAGCAGGTTGTTGCTCATCAAGTGCTGTTTGATACCTCTGTTGATGACACCTTTGATCACTTTACTGATGATCTTGAGTAGACTGAAAGGGTAGTAATTGGCCGGGTTTGATTTGTGAACCGGACTTATCTGGGCAATTTTCCACATTGTCAGGTAGATGCCAGTCTTATAGCTGTATTGGAATAGCTTGGCTAGGAGTGTCGCAATTTCTGGAGTTCTCATGCAACCTCTTACCATGTGATCTCCTACTGCAGCAATGTCCTGGGGGTGACTTGGTTGGCCTCCCACAATCACAACTATCTTTTACTCTGCTACATATGAGTTCAACAAGTGGTGTGTTTGCTCTCTTCATATTATTGACTATTGGGCTACTTGTTGCTGCACTCGTTCAAATGTTGCTGCATTGTCTCTGCCATCACACCTCATTAGTTCACTGGTGAATTTGATGACTATACCGTGTAGTAATCTGTGGAATTATTTAAATTTAAAATTTCATACTGCAAGTTATGAAAAAGGCAAGAAAGATTTTCAGACCTCCAATACCTCAGATACAATGGATTAATTTGAAGTGAAGTTAAAGAAAACAGAAAGCTAAAAATATTTTTGAAGTGCTAGCCAGTACTTGAATTTACAACTTGATGACCCAAACAGAAAAAAGCTGTCAAAAATGATCACAGGTAAATACGCATTGTTGTTCACATTAATCCTAATATCACTGATAAATACTTAACTTGCTACTTCTAATAAATCTAATAACTATGGCTGGAAGTTTCCCATCTTCAGACTGATTGAAAATGAGAGAGTTTCCATGAGAGAAACCGAAGGCCAATGGATGTAAGAAAGCCTGCTGGACTTTCCAGTATACAGCCAAGTAATTAGTTGGTGTCAGGCTTTCTGCCAGAATTATGACCCCAGAATGGGAAGACTCACCATCCTGGAGCTGATGTCAATAAGAGGCTGGCAGCTTCAGAATTCAGCAGCACCTTGTCAAAACGTATTGACTACATATGTGAAGAAGTGCTGCTGAGAATGGTAGGCTGTGTTTGGAGGGATGGGGGGGTTTCTGGGAGTGGAGTTCTTCCTGAGGAAATAGGTTGGGGTGTCAGAAGTGAGGATAGGGATGAAGCTGTTTGCACCGGTGCTCCAGCCTTCAGTCTTACACAAATTAGCGCAGGTTGAGAGGTCACTCCCTTCCAAACTGACAGTTTACCAATCAAGTAGGCTGACTGTTTCTCATTTCACTTGGAGTTGAAGTAATTGCAGCACTAGTGGGAAAATGTCCTGAAACAGTACTTAATTTATCGTTTAAAGCCTTCACTTGATAACAAGATGAGAAAGTTAAGTTTGGGCCTTGTCACCCGGAATCTAATTTCTGTCATGGCAGGAACGTGACAAATAACTCCCCACTGCCAGCATACTTGATTATCTTCCCCTTCCATCATCGTCTCCACTGCTTTTTCAAGAGGGGTTGATTACACTTTTACTCTATGTGCATATTGTCTAACAATAAAGAGATGGAGAAAAGCTAAATCTGGTATCAAGGATGGAAGTTTTTATAACAATTACAGTTTTGTGCTTTGTGATTCATCTAGTGATTCATTTTCTTTTCTTTCAGATTGAATCTGTTCTGAGACAGGGAGCTGCCTCACTGAATTGGTCATCAATAATACTCGACCAATTCTTCTCTGATGTGAATTCAGCCATAGAAGAGTTGACTTCATTGCTCAAGACAGTATGTAGATTTCCTAAAACAGTTTCTTACTAAACTGAAAATAGTAGCAGTGGGAAAAAGAGCATCTTGTTTGTATTTTGGATTAAGAGATGACAGGTTTCCTGCAGGTCTTGCAGGAGTTGGAAGTAAATATTTATGTTATGTGACTATGTGAAAAGGTAGGAAGATAGGGAATGGATTAGACATATTCTGGATGAGAAAGTTCTGAAGAAGGGTCTAGGCCCGAAACGTCAGCCTTCCTGCTCCTCTGATGCTACTTGGCCTGCTGTGTTCATCCAGGTCTATACCTTGTTATCTGAGAAAGTTGTGATATGGTTTTATCAAAGAAAGAGATCAACAGTTTAACGTGTGTACCTGTAAGCTAGCTACTGTTTACAGAAATTAAAAACCTGACTTTGGTGAAGTCAGACAAAGCTTTCAATGATGTAATTTACTGGACTCGCGGAGCATAATTACAGAGTTTGAAAAATCTTTAGGGTTTCTGTATTAATTGCTGCCTACCAACACTTTCTGGACATATTTTTAATTTTACACACCTACGAGTCAGTAGGAAGACACCCCAAACTGTGGTATTGCCACTCCTGGAATTCTTTTCTCAGTAGATGTTCCTGGGTACTGTTATGAAGGGGATGGTCAACACCTCTCTGATAATTAAAACCAAAATATCCTGAGAAGGTCTCCTCGCCTCAAAATCTTTTAAAAGAAGTATGAAAAGTTGTACAATCTACCTCTCACCCCCAATTATTATAAAGAAGTGGTTACTTACTTCATAAGCAACAAGTAACAATTTATTTAGCCAACTCTAACAGTGAACAAATTAACAGAAATACTAACAAACTGAGAAACTCCCCCCTTAACTACAAACTATTTCTGAATAAAACAAAATTCTGATGGTATGCTGTTCCAATAAAGACAAGTCGCAATTATATGAACCAAAGAAATAGAAAAAATAAATTTAAACTTATTCTCTCAAAATCATAGCCAGGATAAGTCTTTCAAAATGCTCTTTGTCCTCTCTGTTGTTTTCTATTCGGGAATGCCTTTCTCCATTGAATTCTTGTGTCAGGAATATAAGCTAAGTGTGCCATAGTACCTTTATTTAGATGGTGCTTACTCTGAGAACTTAGAGGTTTCTGTGAGAGCCAGTGAGTTTCTCTTCAGATGGCAGTTTGCTCTCACACCAATTTTCAAATGCCCTCTTCATTTATACCTTCGATGACCTATTAATTTCTTACAATAGAATTGGTCCAAGGTTGTCAAAACCGTCAGATTTAAATTTAATTGGGTTTTGGTATCGAGGGCCTGGTTTAAACTAATTGGCTAAATTCAAAACCTGCTGCCTCAGTAAAATGCTGCTTTACCTGCTAACAGTACAGCCTTTTGATACAATGTTTCAATTTCAAGAACTCTCCGTACATTTGCTGCTGCCTGTAGACATTCTTTTTGAATCTCCAAACCTAAAAAACACATTAATTTTGTAGGGACCATCCAGTCATCCTCCCATCATTTTAAAAACAAATTCTAAGGTCCTGCCTTCCAATCCACAAGTACTATACCCAACTTCGCAATAGTACCTAATAATTTTCCAAATACTAGTATTCCTGACTACATTGTAAATCTAAAAATCTGGACTGCAGCTAATTTTCAAAGACATGGATCCAGATTGATTGCAACCAAACTGAGGTCCCTTCATGAGTCTATGGTCAGCAATTTGATTTTATTGACAGAACACTCTGTGGATCATAAGAAGTCAACACATTCTATCGTTTGCTTCCAGCTATTGGCCAACAGGAGTTGTCTTCCACTTATGCTGTTTTAAAAATATATAATCTCTATATGCAATTGTACCTATGTTGGGATTAAAGTGAAAAGAATTAATTCAGGATTATAGCTAAGATGCTAACCAGTATTTGCCACTTGTTGTAAGAAGTTTTATTTCCAAAAAACAGATTATTTTCAAAGAATCCTGGTGAAAGCCCCTTTTATTATGGATAGTGATACAAAACAAAAACAATTGAATCAAGACGTTTATACTAATAATGACAGTGGTGGATTAGAGTGGCATGTTACCAACCCATACATCCTCTCATGGTCAGAACACATGCATCAGATGAATTTCAGCCTGTAACTTCTATGTATTTTCACAGCAATCAGTTCTTATTTGCTCACCTTCCATGTGCACATAAGATGTCAAGTTGCCGGACTTTGGAGGTCTGTGCTAAATACAGAGCAACAAATGATCTGTTTGGATTTTCTCGCTTCTTATCTTGAACAGAGAAACCAAGGGGTTCGGGTACATAGTTCTTTGAAAATTATGTAGTAGGTAGATTGGGTGATTAAGAAGGCATTTAGCACAATTCCCTTCATTGAGTATAGAATTGTAGAGTTGCCGACCAGATATCCTCAATTAATCTAGTCCTATTTGCCACCATTTGGCTCATATTCCTCTTAACTCTTCCTATTCATGTACCCATCCAGATGCCCTCTGCATGAAAAGGTTGCCCCTTAGGTTCCTTTTAAATCTTCCCTTTCTCACATTAAACCTATGCACTCCAGTTTTGGACTCCCCTACCCTAGAAAAAAGACCTTGGCTATTCACCCTATCCATACCCCTCATGATTTTACAAACCTCTATATATCACTCCTCAGCTTCTGTTTCAGGGAAAATAACCCTAGCCTATTCAGCCTCTGCCTATAGCTCAAACCCTCCAAACCTGACAACGTACTTGTAAATCTTTTCTGAACCGTTTCAAGCTTAACAACATTTTTCTTATAGCAGGGAGACCTCAATTGAATGCAGTATTCCAAAAGTGGCCTAACCAATGTCCTGTACAGCCGCAACATGACCTCCCAATTCCTTTACTCAGTGGACTGACCAATAAAGGCTAGCATGCCAAACACCTTCTTCACTACACTGTTCAGCCCATTGAGTGTAGGAACTGGAACATCATGTTGAAGTTGCACAGGACGTTGGTGAGGCCACTTTTGGAGAACTGTGTACAGTTCTCATCTCCCTACTGTAGGAAGGTTATTATTAAATTGGACGGAGTTCAGAAAAGATTTACTAGATGTTGCCGAGACTGGAGGGTTTGAGTTATAAGGAGAGGCTGGGACATTTTTCACTGGAACTTAGGAGGTTGTGTGATGATAAGATGAACAGCAAAGGTCTTTTCCCTAGGATGGGGATTTCAAAACAAGGAGGTTTATCTTTATGGTTAGTGGAGAAAGATTTGATGGGGACCTGAGGGGTAATGTTTTCATACAGAATAGGGTTCATATGTGGAATGAACTCTCAGAGAAAGTGGTAGTTGCAGGTACAGTTATGTCATTTAAAAGACATTTGGATAGGTAGAGGGATATTGACCAAACGCAGGCAAGTAGGACTAGTTTAGTTTGGGAAATTTGGTCAGCATGGACCAAATGTTCCCATGCTGTATGACTCTGTGACTCAATGACTCTAGGTCACTCCCAGGCACCTTTCAGCATTTCCGGGTAGATGCCAGTGTTAAAGCATATTGGAACAACTTGGTCAGCATGGACCAAATGTTCCCATGCTGTATGACTCTGTGACTCGATGACTCTAGGTCACTCCCAGGCACCTTTCAGCATTTCCGGGTAGATGCCAGTGTTAAAGCATATTGGAACAACTTGGCTTGGGATATGGATAATTCTGGAGCACAAATCTTCAGTATTATTGCCCTTGCAGCACCCCATTTCTTCAGATGCTCTTAATATCATATGGGGTGAGTGGTATGGTTGAAAACAGGCATTTATGATGCTGGAGATGTCAGGAGAAGGCCAAGATGGATCATCCTTGCAGTACTTCTGACTGAAGATAGATGCCAAAAGCTTTAGTCTTATCTTCTGTATCTGTAAAGTCTTCATTACTGTCCTGTTTTGACACCATCTCCTTGACAAATTGTTATGATCTGTCTACCTTAATTAGTTTGTACAGTTTTGGATTGCTTATTACTTTGGGTGGACCTTGAGCATGCAACTCTTATACCTATTGTGTTATTCCAGTCATTTAGTTTATCTCCAGCACCACCTTATTTTTACTTTGTAATTATTTCTGTGCCTCATTTAATCAGATTATAGATCATCCCTTAGCATGGTTTTCAGCTGTTGACACTTTAATCACACCGTATGACACCCTTGATCGCCTGCAGAGACGTATTATTCTGCCTGTCGACACTCTACTGACACCATTTGTTTACTGTTTTGATCTCTCTGCCTGTTGATCTCTTGGCCTATAAATACTGCGCCTGTGTGCTCCCCTCTAACTTCACCTGATAAAGGGGCAACACTCCAAAAGCTTGTGATTTCAAAAAAATGTGTTGAACTATAACCTGGTGTCATCTGACTTCTCACTTTGATGGTAATGGCAGTGACACTTATAAGCCCAGACCATAAGGTTACAGATTATGGTTAAATACAATTCTGCTGCAGTGATGGCCTACAGTGCCTCATGAATGGTAAGGTTCATGTGTCTAGATCTGCTCAAGTCTGCTCCATTTAGCATGGAGGTTTTGCCATAAAATACATTAGAGAGTCTCCTGAATATGAAGATATGACATTATCATCACCAGGACAGTGTAACGGTCACTCCTACCATCATGGATGCATCTGTGACAGATTGTTTGGTAAGGGCAAGGCAAAGTAGATCTTTCCCTCTTGTTGAGTACCTCACCACATTCCACAGACCCAGTGTATCGGCCTTCAAAGCTCAACCAGCTCATTCAGCAACAAACCATTCTTAGTGACGGATATTTAAGTCCCCAATCCAGAATACATTATGTGCCACTGTCACCCTCCAAGTGGTATTCAACATGGAAGAATACTGATTTATCAACCGAGGGTAGGTCATAGCTAGTAATCAGCAGGAATTTCCGTTGCGCATGTTTGACCTGATGCCATAAAAAGTTATGGAATCTGGAAACAATGTTAAGGCCTCCCTGGGCAACTCTTTCCCTACTTATACTGTTGTGCCACCTCCTCTGATGGGCCTGGCTTGCTGTTGAGACAAAAAATGCCCAGAAATAGCGATGGCTTTCCTTTGTACATCTTCTTTAAGGTTTAATTCTAAGCATGTAACAATGTCAAACTGTTGCTTGACTATCCTGTGGGATGGGTCTCCCAATGTTAGCATAATCCCTTCAGATGTTTGTTAGATTTTGGAGGTTTGTGATCACAGTTATCTTAATATATACAATCAACCATTTGTAAGCAATTTCAGATAATTTGTTAAGAAGCAGCAAGTTAAGTATAATGCATTGCATAATTGAACAAAGAAAGTAAATATACAAGCCATCACAGCTGAGGACAGTTTACCGATCCTGAAGCTGTTCTGCAGAATGCAGTGGACTCCTTCCATTTTGAAGTGGTGGAGTGAGTGCGCTTGATAATTTGAGTCTTTGGTTTGTTTCTCCCTCAGGTTGATATAGAGGAATTCCAGGTCTTCTCCCACAAAGGTGATAGTTAGTTTCCCTGGATCCTCTCTATCTTTCTCTCTCTCTCTCTCTCTCTCTCTCACTGTCTCTCTCTCACTCACTTCCCACAAATCCTGTAGGTAGCTGCCCAAGATGAATGTTGTCTCCTTGCTTGCCTTCATGTGAAGGACAGTTTACTCCTCTTTCTAAGAACAACAATTATTTTATTTTCCCAAACAGTAAATAGATAATATATTACATATGGTGCTGGAAAAATCTTTGGTGCTAGTTCAATGATGTATCAGATCTCAATAATTCTTGTGATCTTTTGTTTTGCTAGAAATTTGGAATGCAGGTTACTAATGTAAAGCAATTAAATGAAATCAATTTTGAAGTGACCCCAATTTCCAACATTTTAATAAGAAGGTCTTTGCAGGGATGATAGCTGTGTATGACTTTCTCGATATCTCAGCTGATGCCAGGTGGCCAATCCAGTTTCTTTCCTTTGTTTTAGTTCTGTAATGAATTAATACAACTGAGCACCTTGCTCGCCCATTTCAGAGTTCATTGCTGTGGGTCTGGAGTCACATGTGGACCAGGTCAGATAAATAGCAGATTACTTCCTTAAAGGATTTTAGTGAACCAAGTGGAAATTAACAAGTGGCAAGATTTTTGTTGATTAACACCGGTAATATGGTTGTCATTAGTCTGGCTTTTAATTCTCAATTTTACTGATTTCAAACTTCACTTCCATTAGTCTTGATTTCCATATTATTACCGTGAAACCACCACCTCTGTTGAATTAATGGCTACCAATGGGAGGTTCAGAAATTGACATATTATTGGTCAGAGCATTAAGTATAGGAGTTAGGACATTATATTGTAGCTGTACAGGACATTGGTGAGGCCACTTTTGGAGTACTGAAGACAGTTCTGGTCACCTTGCTGTAAGAAGGATATTACTAAATTGGTATGGGTGAAGAAAATATTTACAAGGATGTTACTATAACTAGGAGATAGTAGGAACTGCCGATGCTGGAGTCTGAGATAACAAGGTGTGGAGCTGGATGAACACAGCAGGCCAGGCAGCATCAGAGGAGCAGGAAAGCTGACGTTT
>JAHRHZ010000279.1:2027160-2060259 GCA_024137785.1 Ginglymostoma cirratum | reverse complement strand
AGAACTGGATGAACACAGCAGGCCAAGCAGCATCAGAGAAGCAGGGAAGTTGACGTTTCGGATCTATTTTCTGAAGAAGGGTCCAGACCCAAAACGTCAGCTTTCCTGCTCCTCTGATGCTGCCTGGCCTGCTGTTACTATATCTACATGCTTTGAGTTATGAGGAGAGGTGGATAGCCTGGGACTTTTTGCACTAGTGGATAGAGAGGTGAGGAGTGACCTTATAGAGATTTGTAAAATCATAAGGGGCATAGATAAGGTGAATAGAGTCATAGAGTTCTACAACACGGAGAGAGGCCCTTCACCCCAAATTGGTCCATGCCGACCAAAATGTTCATCCACGCTAACCCCATTCCCCTGCACTTGGCCCGTATCCCTCTAAAATTTTCCTATCCTAGTACTTGTCCAAATGCCTTTTAAATGTTGTTAATGTACCCACCTCAACCACTTCTGCTGGCAGCTTATTGCATATGCATTAGCACCCTCTGTGTAAAAAAGTTGTGTCTCGGGTTCCCATGTATTCTTTCCCCCTTACCTTAAACTGATGCTCTTTTCAATTCCCCAACCCTGGAAAAAACTGAGTGTATTCACCCTATCCATGCCCCTCATGATCCTATACACTCCTATAAGATCCCCTCTCAGTCTCCGATGCTGTAAAGTCCTACGGTCTAAAGTCCTAGCTTGTCTAAACACTCCCGCAAAGTCAGTCCCCTGAGTCCTGACAACATGCTTGTAAATTTCTTCTGCACACTTTCCAGTTTAATAACATCCTTCCTACAGCAAGGTGACCACATCTGAATACAATACTCTAAGTGCAGCATCACCAATGTCGTGTAACATAACTTCCCAACTTCTATACTCAAAGCTCTGACTGAAGGCCAGTGTGCCAAAAAGCCTTCTTCACTGCCCTGTCTACCTGTGACTCCACTTTCAGAGAGCTGAGCACCTGAACTCGAAGGCCCCTCTCTTCCACTACACTCCTTAAGGCACTACCATTCACCATGAAGCTCCTACCTTGGTTGACTTTGCAAAATTCAGCCCCCCACACTTATCTATATTAAACTCATTTGCCATTTCTCAGCCCAGTTCCCCAGCTGATCAAGATCCTGCTGCAATTTCTGATAACCTTCCTCACTTACACAAACTGACTAATCGTGCATTGTACATTCTTACCGAAACCATTGACACAGATAACAAACAGCAATGGGCCCAGCACTGACCCCTGAGACACACCACTTGTCACAGGCCTCCAGTCCGACAAGCATCCTTCCACTATTACTCTCTGCTTCCCACCATCAAGCCAATTGTGTGTCCAATTTGCCAAGTCTCTCTGGATCCCATGCAATCTAACCTTCCAGAGCAGTCTGCCATGTGAAACCTTATCAAAGGCCTTACCGAAATCCATATAAACTATGCCTACCTTCCTGGTCACTTAGGAGGCATGATCTCCCATGTATGAAGCCATGCTGACTGCTCCTAATCAAATCCTATCTTTCCTAATGCATGTAAATCTTATTCCTCAGAATCTTCTCAAGTAACTTACCTACCACAAATGTTAGACTTACTGGTCTATCATTCCCAGATTTTTCTTTGCATTCCTTCTTGAATAAGGGTATAATATTCGCTACCCTCCAGTCTTCCGGGACCTCACCCGTGGCTAACGCTGATGCAAATATATCAATTTCTTCTCTATGCTCTTGCAGGGTTCTTGGATATATATCATCAGGACCAGGAGATGTATCCATCATCATACACTCTAATACTTCCAACACCTCCTCTACTGTGACATGGACTGTCCCCAAGATATCACCATTAACTTCTCCAAGTTCCCAAGTTTTCATGTCTTTCTCCACGGTAAAGACAGAGGAGAAATATTCATTGAGGACCTCGCCCATTTCCTTTGGTTCCACACATAAATGTCCACTTTGGTCCTTGAGGGGTCTTGTTCTTTCTCTCATTATTCTTTTTGCTTTAATATACTTAAAGAATCTCTTTTGAATCTACCATGATCTTCTCACCCAAAGCTATTTCATGGTCTCTTTCTCCTCCTGATTTCCTTCTCCAGTAAACTCCTGTAATCCCAATATAGCTCCAGGGATTCCCATGATCCCAGCTGCCTGTTCCTGAACCATGCCTCGATTTTTTTTGGTCAAAGCCTCAATATCTCTTGTCATCCAGGGTTCCCTACTCCTGTCAACCTTGCCCTTCACCCTCACAGGAACATATAGATCTTGAACTCTAGCTATCACACTTTTAAAGGCCTCCCACTTGCCAGAGTCTCTTCGCCTGCAAACAAACTGCTCCAATCAACCCCTGCGAGCTCCTATCTAATTCGTCAAAATTTGCCTTGCCCCAATTTAGAACTTGAACCTGTGGACTAGTTTTGTCCCTCTCCATGAAAATTAACAGAACTATGATCACTGGTCACAAAGTTCTCCCCTACTGTTAACTCAGTCACCTGTCCTGCCCTATTTATCAAGAGTAGGTCAAGTTATGCCACTTCCCGCGTAGGACCCTCTACATACTGCTTGAGGAAACTTTTCTGAACACATCCCAGTCCTACAGTACCTATCCATGCCCTGAGTTCATCAGCCATACCTGTCAGCTCTCTTGCATTAAAACAGATGAAATTTAATCCGACAGGCCTTCCTCGCTCCCTGTCCTGTTCCAGCCTGACCTTTCTGTTCAATTTGCCGCTATTTCCGATCACTTCATTTCCTTCCAGCTTCGCACTTGCCTCCCTGCTATCAAGGATCCCAACCCCTACCAATCCTGTATGTGTCCTGTATGCTTTCATAACTACCCTATTAACCTGTCTTGCCATCTTCACAGATCAGTGGACATGCACTCCAAGATCTCTCTTTTCCTCTGAGCCTTCTGGTGCCTACCAATTATTGAGAGTTCCCTTATCTTGTTATTACTTCTAAAGTTCACCACTTCACATGTATCAGGGTGAAATTCCATCTGCCACTGATCTGCCCTCTGATCAATCCATCTGTATCATTTTGTAACTAAGACTTTCTTCCTCACTGTCAACCACCCAGTCAATCTTTGCATTCATCTACAAATTTGCCGTTTATGTTTATCACGCACAGTAAGGGAATAGCTTTGATCCCTTTGGCACACCACTGGACACCAGCCTCCAGTCACACAAAAGCTTCTACCACCACTTTCTGTCTCTACCATGAAGCCAATTTTGGGTCCAACTTGCCGAGTTAACTTCTATCCTATGTGGTTTTACTTTCCTAATAAGTCTGCCATTGGGACCTTGTCAAAGGCTTTGCTGAAATCCACATAAACTACATCAACTGCATGGTCCTCATGTACACAATTGGTCATATCCTTTAAAGATACAATCAAATTTGTTGTTCATGACTTCTGACAAAGCCATGTGATCCTCTGTGATCAAACCTTGCCTCTCCAAGTGGAGTTCAATTCTCTCCTTCAGAATTTTCTCCTGAAGTTTCCCTAATGGTGATGTGAGCCTCAATTGTCTGTTATTCTGTCAATTTTCTCTCCCACCCATTTTGAAAAGTGGAACCACGTTAGCTGTCCTCCAGTCCTGTGACACCTCCCCTATGGTCAGAGGAGAATTAAAAAATTGTGACGTGGGTGTTGCTGGCTAGCCAGCATTTGTTGTCCATCCCCAGTTGCCCTTGAGAAGATAGGGGTGAGCTCTCTTCTTGAACCACAGCATTCCATGACCAACAATGCCATTTTAGGGAAATAATTCCAGGGTTTTGACCTAGTGACAGTGAAGGAACAATGATAATTTTCCAAGACAGATGGTGAGTGCCTTGAATGAAAACTTACAATAGTCATGTTCCCATGTTACTGCTGCCCTTGTTCTTCTAGATGGAAGTGTTCATGGGTTTGAAAGGTGCTGTCTAAGTAACTTTTGCAAATTTCTACATCCCATAGAATAAGCCCTTGATTTTCAGGATCATTCTTGTGAACCTCCTCTGGACCCCGTCTAGGGCTAGCACATCCTTCCTTAGATACGGGGCCCAAAACTGCTCACAATATTCCAAATGAGGTCTGACTAGAAACTTATACAGCCTGAGCAGTATATCCCTGCCCTTGTATTCTCATCCTCTTGAAATGAAGGCATTTTCCTTCCTAACTGCCAACTGAACCGACATGTTAACCTTAAGAGAATCCTGAACTAAGACTCCTGAGTCCCATTGTGCTTCAGATTTCTGAAGACTTTCCCCATTTAGAAAATAGTCTACGCCTCAATTCTTCTGACCAAAGTACATAACCTCACTCTTTCCCACATTGTATTCCATCTGCAATTTTTTGCCTACTCTCCTAGCCTGTCCATGTCATTCTACAGCCTCCCCACTTCCTCAACACTACCTGTCGCTCCACATACCTTTGAGTCATCTGCAAACTTGGCAGAAGTACCTTCAGTTCCTTTGTCCAGATCATTAATGTATAACATGAATAGTTGTGGTCCCAACATCTTGCCCTATTGAATTCCACTAGTTACTGGCTGCCATTCAGAAAAAGATGCCTCTATCCCCACTTCTTGCCTTCTTTCGGTCAACCAATTCTCTATCCTTGCCTGTACCTAACTCCTAACATCCTAAATTTTTATCTTATTTAGCAGCCTCATAGAAGCATAGAAACACAGAAAATAGGTGCTGGAGTAGACAATTCAGCCTGTCGAGCCTGCACCCCCACTCAATACAATCATGGCTGATCATACAATCTCAGTATCCCATTCCCGCCCTCTCCCTATACCCCTTGATCCCTTTAGACACAAGGGCCATGTCCAGCTCCCTCTTCAAAATATCAAATGAACTGGCTCAACAGCTTCCTGTGGCAGAGAATTCCACAGGTTCTTCCTCATTTCAGTCCTGAACAGCTTACCCCTTATGCTTAGACTGTGACTCCCAGTTCTGGACTGATTTGATTTATTATTGTCACATTTATATTCCAACTCTCTGCTTCCTGTTTGCCAAACAATTCTTTATCCATGTCAATACATCACCTCTGATACCATGACCATTTGGCTAGTTCACAGACCACGCAAACAGTATCCGATAAAGACTGAGGCCCAGGGAGCAGTCGTTGTGATCATCCAATAGATCATGGAATAGAATGGGGGTGTCTTCCCCATCCCATTCAACACCAACTTCTGCAGGACTCTCAGTGAATTTAACGCAGAAGGAACCCCCCCATTGTAGCAAGTCCTACCAGAACGACGGAGGAATCTCATAGAAACCTATAAAACTCTGCAAGACTAGACAGGGTAGACACAGGATGGATGTTTGCAGAGACCATGGAATCCGGAAACAGGGCTGATTGTCTAAGAATAGGGGTTAGGCCATTTAGGACTGAGATGAGGAAAAGTGCCTTCACTCAGATAGTGGTGAGCTGATGGAATTCCCTGGCACAGAAAGCGATTGAGGGTGAAACATTGAACGTGTTCAAGAAGGAGTTTGTCATAGTTTTTAGGGTCAAAGGGATCAAAGGGAGTGAGGGAAAAAGTGTGATCAGTAGACTAAGTTGAATGATTAGTTAAGATCACGATGAATGGCAGAGCAGGGTTGAAGAGTCAAATGGTCCTAGTTTCTATGGTTATGTTGTTAATGGCTTGGCACCCAGAAACCAAACATTCACAACACTGGATTCTGGGCTAAACCCCTTGTACAAATTTACGCTCCTGTCCGACGCCCAACAATACACTTGCCGCCGGGTGCCACAGGGATTTGGAACAGCTAATATCCACCTCAAAGCCCCTGGCAACCACTGGACTTCAGGGTCAATTGCAACAGTGAGGTTGATGTAGCCTTGAATGTTGTGACATTTCAAGTACTGATCCAAGTACTATTTAATGTTTATAAGGATGCCCCCCTTACCTAGCTTCCCAGAAAGTCCAGCACCTTGCTAAAGTCCATCTACGCAACATCTTTTGCTCTGCCCGAATCAATTATCTTTATCATTTGCTCAAAAACCTCAATCAAGTTTGTGAGACACGATCTCCTCCGCACAGCCATGCTGCGTGTTCCTAATAAGGAGGATGGAGCCCTGTCTTGGACAGTTACCCACAATTCTCACTGGCTGACAGCTCTGTAGTCCTAGGAGTGGTCACTGCCTGAAGATGAGGAGGAAACAGAGCTGGGGAGTCCGATAACACCAGTGTGTCAGCAGCCCCAGAGAGGGGAGGGCGGCAAAGTTTAAAGGGGAGGGGTGCCACCTCTTAAGGGTTTTCCTCCAAGGTACGTAACAGACCTCAAAACTGCCTCCTTGCTTATGTAAAGCTAGGCAATGAAAGCTGTAGAGCTACTCACTTCTGTGGACCTGGGTGGGTAAAATATTGGCAGGAGCAAGATGGAGCACTCAATTGGCCCTTCACTGGGAGACAGGTTGGACACAGCCCTAACTACATTGTACTGGGCCAACCCCATCCTTTCCAATTCCAAACAACCAGTGCTGGGTCATTAAAATCCAATCCAAGAGACACAGTCTTTGTAGCACACAGTTTAGTAATACACAAACTCGTCAATCAAAGTTTCACTGTAGACTAGTCAACATTAGATTATCACAGTTCATAACCGGTTAAATCCAAATTTACCACGTCAATCAGATTCCAATCCCACCAGTAACGGCTCATTTTAGGTAGGTAACATTTTTGCAATTACATAATGAATTCCGCTTCGAGCTCTCAGTTAACCGACAATGTAATGCTGTCCTGGCATCCAGACTCCGGGTTCAATCTAGCCCAAGAAGTTTTGCCAGCCCAGTTTAAGGGTTAACTTCAGCGTTAATCCAGAATTTCACAGTGTAATCCTATAGTTATCATTGTTCCCATAATTACCTTACACTGAGTGCATGTACTTAGCAGAAAAATGCTACAAGATGGATCTGGCTTGTTTTAAGATTGACAAATCTCTTCCTTCCCAATTAAAAATGACATCATCCCAGCTGTGGTTTTAACATGTAACTACTATTGTAAAAGGAAGCAAGTCTTACTAATATGCGCTACATTAAAGCTAAATGTGTAATACACAAAATAACTATCTCTTTCACCACCGAGTGTCAATACTGGACTGACTTATATGGTACTCTGATTTGTGATGTAGAACAACCTTGGCCCCATCTTTTTGAACAACTTCCTTCTAATTTATCAATTAAAAACTCAGCTCGGTTCATTTCAAACTCATTGTCCAAAAAGCTCAGGATTCACTAGGCAGCCTGGCTGCTCAGTGATCGATGTTTCATGTTTTTGAGCAAGTTGAGGCTTTGCCTTACTGACCAAATGGTAGACGCAGTCTAGCTTTCCCACACTGTCTGGCACAGATTCGAGGATAGAAAGTTAAATACTACATCTCTGTTGTCAGTGGAAGGTGTCTGGTTTATCTGAGGTGACGCCAGACCTGAAGTGCTAGTAGCCAGCAGATTTTCCAAATTTCCTGGTATCTGACACTGCTTCGATGCAGGCTTGATCTTTAAATATTCCTTGAATAACAGATGATAGCTGAATCGCAGAGTCATTGACACGATGGTCTTTCTTCTTCAATGCTTCGATGACAGTCTGCCCAGAAAAATAAACAAGCCTTTTTTTTTTAATAACAATGCAAAAGCCTTTGGCCTTATTTTCGGATCACTTGTTCTTGACAAAAGGTTTGCCTGGCACATGGGGGACTTGCAAGCACAGGGGACATAGGAATGTATTTAGCTCATATTGTGTGGAATGTGGTTGTGGGGATGGAGATGGGAGGGGTTTAAAGGCTCTCATTAAGAGGGGCAAACTACAGCCCTTAGGGTAGGGAAGGGGGATGGTCGCGGGTCTAAGATGAACTTGACACCAAGGCCAGGACCCTATCCATCACTCTGAAAGTGAAAAATCCCCCCAAAATTGCAAGTCTGGCTGTCGATCACATCATTTCCAAATTCTGAAGGAGCAGGTTTTGGGATGGTCCTAAGTTCAAGAATGTGCAGTTCACATTAAATGGTCAGTTGTCTCCATTTAAATCCCAAATTTTGGGATCCCTGCTCTCTGGAACCTGTGTGCACAGAGGACACTCACTCTGTGCAGGTCTGTTTCAGTTAATTTACTTTGGATAGCTGGTGCAATGAAAGGGAGCCACTATCATTTTTGGAATTTGGATTTTAAAATAGAGTCTTAAAGATTTTAATTAGTTCTGTAAAGATTTGTTTTTGTAAAGGTCAGAAAGTTTATTTGTAATAGTGATCTAAATACATCTACAAAGGCATATGACTTCAGCCAACTATCTAGCAGACCCCAGTAGTGTTAATGGATAAATGTTACAGGCAAACACATTATATAAATTATTTGGATTTGAACATAGGAGGTATGCTTAGTAAGTCTGCAGATAACACCAAGATTGGTGGTGTATTGCTTTCATGTAGAGTATAGAGTCATAGCCATGTACAGTGTGGAAACAGACTCATCAGTCCAACTCATCCATGCCAACCCCCAGATATTCTACGTTAATCTAGTCCCATTTGCCAGCATTTGGCTCATATCTCTCTAAACCCTGCCTATTCATATACCCATTCAGGTGCAAAGAAAGTTACCTCAGATTACGACAGGTCAGATGAGCAAATGGCCAAGGAGTGCCAGATGAAGTTTAATTTAGATAAATGTGAGGTGCTGCATTTTGGAAAGGCAAACCAAGGCAGAACTTCTACATTCAATGTTAAGATGCTGGGGAGTGTTGCTGAACAAAGAGACCTTGGGGTGGAGGTTCATAGTTCCTTGAAAGCAGAGTTGCAGGTAGATAGGTAGTGAAGAAGGCATTTGGTACACTTGCCTTTATTGGTCAGTGCACTGAGTATAGGGAGTTGGAAGGTCATGTTTGCAGCTTGACAGGACATTGGTTTGGCCACTTTTGGAATACTACGTCAATTCTGGTCTCCCTGCTATCGGAAGGATGTTGTGAAACTTGAGAGGGTTCAAAAAAGATTTACAAGGATGTTGCCAGGGTTGGAGGGTTTGAGCTATAGGGAGAGGCTGGGGCTATTTTCCCTGGAGCTTCAGAGGCTGAGGGGTGACCTTATAGAAGTTTAAAAAATCATGAGGGACATGGGTGGGGTGAATAGCCAAGGTCTTTTCCCCAGGGTAGGGGAGTCCAAAACTAGAGGGCATAGGTTTAATGTGAGAGGGGAAAGATTTAAAAGAGTTTTAAGTGCAACGTTTTTATGCAGAGTGTGGTGTGTGCATGGAATGAACTAGGGGAGGTGGTGGAGGCTGGTACAATTACAGCATCTAAAAGGCATCTGGATGGGTATATTAATAGAAAAGGCTTAGAGGGATATGGGCCAAATGGGACTAGGCTAATGTAGAATGTCTGGTCAGCACAGATGAGTTGGATTGAAGGGTCTGTTTCTGCGCTGTACATCTCTATGACTCCACATTCAAGCAATTTGTTGAGTCTTAACTAAAGAACAGGAGGCTCAAAGTTCTTTCAGATGAATCTGGAGCTCACTTCCAAAGGTAAAGCGGTTTCTCCTCGCTAGGGAACCAAAATTTTCCCCAGGTCAGTTCAGAGGAACCAGCCACCTCAGCAGGCATAGTTTCCACTCCATACCAGGAGAGTTTGGATAGAAATCCTCAAGTTGTTAGAGCTGAGAAAGTTTAGGCCATCAGAACTGAGAGAGGTACATGCCATCAGACGGGGAAAGGAATTGTTTTTTAAAAAAAAGTCTCTGCAGTCCAAGGGGCAAGAAACTAGAAAACATCAATTAAATAAAGATTTAAAAAGCTGAGATCAGAGTGATATTTCTCTGGAATTGAGTCACTGTAATGGATAGTACTGGGAAACAGGTTGAAACTTGATCCTCATGCTCGTGTTAAGATCTTTTCAACTTGCTATAAATATGTATGTAACATTGTTTGCCTGTTTCCTTACTATTGTGCACTCTTCATAGAATCACTACTGTGCCGAAGCAGGCCATTAAGCCTACTGAGTCCACACCAACCCTCCGAAGAGCATCTTACGTGGACCCACACTCCCTACCCTATCCCTGTAACCATGCATTTCCCATTGCTAATCCATCTAACCTGTGGACTAATCTTTCGACTGTGGGAGGAAACCAGAGCACCCGGAAGAAACCCACACAGACACAGGCAGAATATGCAAACTCCACACAGTCAGCTGAAGGTGGTAAAAACACAGGTCCCTGATGCTGTAAGGCAGCAGTGCTAACCACTGAGCCACTGTGCCACCCTCACTTGTGTTTGCCAACTTTAAAAATTAAATATATGATATATCAAGCCAAGTTTCATTCTGGAATCAATCTTGTCCAGTATTACTATCAGCTGGCATCTTAACACAGGGTACTCTTCAGGAGATCTGAAGACCCCTTGAGAGGATGATGAGAGTGCTGTCTGGTGAGCTTCACTGGGAAGGGTGTCAGTTATTAAAAACAGACATGAATTCACATTGTCTAAATAATGCGGTAACCCACTGAAATTATCAAAGCCATCAAGGAACTTCAAATATAACTGTTTGTTTTCATAAGAGATCAGAAGGGAAAATAAGATTAAATTAATATTTTTTAATAAATGGAATTTTGTTAAATAGTGACAACCAATCGATGCATAATATTATTGTATGTTGGCCTGACCTGTGAGGTATGTTGAGAGCGGGTAGAGAGAAAAGGGTAAAGTGTGGTGGACATGGGTTGGCATTAGTTCGTACTAAGTTGGTGTAGGGGCAATAAAGGGTCAAGTTGACGGATAGGGCTGTAGAGAGAGTTTTAAACTCATGAGACCATGTGGAAGGCCTGGGAAATGTAGATTTACAAAGCGACAGAACATGGCAGCACTACAAGATAGCTACTTGGATAATAAGACCCACAGCAGAACAGGAAAGGACACAGTATACAAAGATAAAAGAAAAGCAGTAAATAAGATGAAAAGGAGAAAAATTCGTAAACAGGCAAAATTAACGGTTCTTTACATAAATGCGTGAGTATTCAGAAAAAGTAAATGAATTAACAGCACAAATACAGATTAACGGATGTGATCTTACAGCCATCGCATAGACAACATTACAAGGAGATGAAAACTAGGAATGAAATACTCAGGAGTATTTGACTTTTAGAAAGGACAGGCAGAATGGAAAGGATGGTGGGGCAGCTTTGTTCGTACGGGATGAAACAAATATGATAACAAGAAATGATTTTGGATCAGAAGACATAGAATCCATATGGATGGAGGTAAGAAATAAAAAGGGAAAGAAGACACTGGTAGGAGTCATCACTAGGTCCCCCTAACGTAGCTATATGGTGGGACAGAGAATAAACCAGGGGATAGTGATGGCACATAATAAAGACTTCAATCTTAATGTAGATTGGGATAATCAGACTGGCAGAGGTAACCATGAAGAAGAATTCATAGTCTGTGCTCAGGACAGTTTCCTAGAACAATACATCGTGGATACAACCAGGGACCAGGCTATTTTGAATCTGGTGATGTATAGAGAGAAAGGTTTAATAAAGAAAGGAGGAGAAAATGCCCCCATCTACATCAACGGAACTGAGGTTGAGAGACTAAAGAGCATCAAGTTCCTCAGAGTGACGGTAACTGATGACCGGTCCTGGACTTCCCGTGTAAATATATGACAGTCAAGAAGGCACAGCAGTGCCTCTTCTTCCTCAGGTGGCTCAGGAAATTTGACATGTCCATAAAGTCCCTCACCAACTTCTACAGATGCACCATTGAAAGCATATTGCCCGGGTGCATGACGGTCTGGTACGGCAACTGCTCTGCCCAGGACCGTAAGATACTACAGAAGGTGGTGTGCACAGCCCAGACCATCACAGAAGCCAACTCCCCATCTATGGACTCCATTTACACGGCTCGCTGCTGCGGAAAGGCGGCCAACATCAAAGACCCATTGCACCCCGGTAGTGACTGCCTGCAGCCTCTTCCATCAGGCAGAAGATACAGAAGCCTGAACACATGCGCCAGCAGGTTCAGGAACACCTTCTTCCTGGCCACTATCAGACAGCTAAATGGACACTAGCCTCAAAGAATGTAACCTGCAATGTAACCTGTCTGCCTCTAAGTCTTTTTGATCTGTACGTCCTTTGCTTGCCGTGATCTGCCTGTACCGCCCGTAAACAAAGCTTTTCACTGTATTTCGGTTCATGTGACGATAAAACCAATCATTCAAACCAATAAGATCATGGTTCATCTAATTTTAACCTCAAATCTACATTCCTGCACACTCCCAATAATCTTTCATCCCCTTGATCATAAATAATCTATTGCTGTCTTAAAAGTATATTTATGATACATAATAACGATTTGATTAAAGAAAGTGAATACATAATAGCCAAGTTTGTAGATGACATAAAGTAGTTGGGAAGGCAAGTGGTGAGGATGACAGAGTCTGCACAGGAATATAGACATTTTGAGCGAGTGGGCAAAAACAAGGAAGATGGAATATAATGTCCCTCAGAATCTTCTCCAGTAATTTTCCTATCATTGATGTAAGGCTCACCAGCCTGTAACTTCCTGGATTATGCCTGCTGACCTTCATAAACAAAGGAACAATGTTTGCTATTCTCCAGTTCTCTGGGACTTCGCCCGTGTCTAAAGAAGATAACAAAGTTTTCGTATAAGGTCTCAGTGATTTCCTCCTTTGCCTGCCTCAGTAAACCAGGATAGATCTTATCACGTGCTGGGAACTTGTCTACTTTAATGCTGTTCAAAACACCCCAATGCCTCCTCCTTTTTTACATTGATATACCCTAGAATATAAATATACCTTGTCTCGACTCACCATCCACCCTGTTCTTCTTTGTGAATACTAGTGCGAAGTTCTCGTTAAGAACCTCACCCACTTCTTCTGGCTCCGTACTTAAATTTCCTCCTTTGTCCTTGAGTGGACCTACCCTTTCACTGGCTACCATCTTGCTTCTTATGCACGTATGAAAAGCCTTGTGATTTTCTTTAATCCTGTTTTCCAAACGTTCAAAGACAGGTCCTTCACTCAGAATAATACTTGTGCCACTTCTTCACTTATTCTCTTGTCAGTGGGCCATATCACATTCTTGTTCCAGACAATGAACTAAGTAAGTTTGCATTTCTCAGTGTATTCAGTGATAAATACCATCATTTTGTCACAGACTGTAAACATTACAAGCACCTTGTGCATTTGATTTGATTTGACTTATTATTGTCACATGTACTGAGACACAGTGAAAACTTTTCTTTTGCATGCTGACCAGACAAATCTTACCTAACATAAGCATATCAAGGTAATAGGATGGAATGCAGAATATAGTGTTACAGCTACAGAGAAAAGTCAACTCTAATATATGAGAAGTTTTATATAGGATCCCTACAGTGTGGAAACAGGCCCTTTGGCCCAACAAGTCCACACTGAACCTCAGAGCATCCCACCCAGACTCATCCCCCTATAACCCACTTAATCTACACATCCCAGGACACTACAGGCAATTTAGCATGGCCAATCCACCTAACCTGCACATCTTTGGACTGTGGGAGGAAACCGGAGTACCCGGAGGAAACCCACACAGACACGGGAAGAATGTGCAAACTCCACACAGACAGTTACCCGAGGGTGGAATCAAACCCGGGTCCCTGGCGCTGTGAGGCAGCAGTGCTAACCACCGTACCACCGTGCCACCCTGTTCACAAGTCTGATTCACAAGTTTGATAACAGCAGGAAGAAGTTATTCTTGAATCTGTTGGTCCATGTTTTTCAAACTTTTGTATCTTCTGCCTGATGGAAGAGGGTGTAACTGGGATGGGAGGGGTCTTTAATTACGTTGGCTGCTTTCCCAATGCAGCAGGAAGTGTAGACAGAGTCAATGGAAGGAAAGCTGGTTATCGTGGCCGGCCGGGCTGCGTTCATAACTCTCTGCAATTTCTTGCAGTCTTGGGCAGAGCAGTTGCCGTACCAAGCTGTGATGCATCTGGATAGGATGCCTTCTACGGTGCATCTATAAAAATTGGTAGGAGCCATTATGGACATGCCAAATTTCCTGAGAATGTAGAGGTGTTGGTATGCTTTCTTGACTGTAGCATCAATGTCGGTGGACCAAGATAGATCATTGGTGATATTTACTCCTAAGAACTTGACCCTCTCGACCTCCTTCACCTCAGACAGGGGCATACCCTCCTTTCTGCTTCCTAAAGTTGATGACCAGCTCCTTCATTTTGCTGATTCTGCGGGAGATATTGTTGTCATTAAACCATGCCACTAAGCTGTCTTTCTGTTTCCTGTATTCTGCCTGGATGCTTTTATAAGATCTGACCCACTACGGTGGTATCATCAGCAAATTTGTAAATGGAGTCGGAGCTGAATTTGGCCAGACAGTCTTGAGGGTATAAGAAGTTTTGTAAGGGGCTGAGTATGCAGCCTTGCAGGGCATCATACTGTCGTTCCTTGTTTGACCTTTCATAGTTCTGCACATAAAGTTACACCTGCCACATGATTTTATCTGAGTCAGAATGTGTGTTTGCAAAATCCCATATTTTGTTGCATCAGCAAATTTCAAATATTGTTTTCAATATATTTATTAACAAGTAGTGGAAGAAGAATACCTGAACATTTTATTTACCAAAAAAATCAGTAGTAGAAAAAATAAATTGTATATAGTGTGTTGATATTTTGATAAAATGATAAAACTATAATATTGTTTGTTCCTTTCAGATTGCTGATTTGCGAGACGTGCATATTGATGCAGTATTGGATGAAATAGCCAAAAAGGTTATCATCAATTTGCCAGAGGATCACTCATTATCTTTGGAAGAAATGCTAAGATTCAATGAGGTAACATTGTTTTATAAATTGTTATAGTCTACAGTCTAAGTACAGAATATCATGGAGATATCATGGGTCTCAGCCAGTAGCTGGAGAATCAACAAGACCCTTATGCTATCATGATTCACTAGGGTAGCACTGCAGAAACTAAGCTCCACTATTTTCAGATTCATCACAAAAGTTAAAGATTTTGAGAAATATGAGAAATTTTTCAATTTACCTGACTTTCAGTCCGAGGTTAACTGAAAGTACAGACCAAATTGTTTTTGATTGCAAGTAATTAGACTCTCACCACAGGCAAACTGTTATGAATTGCCAATGTATAACATACCAAAACAAACCACTCTACAAACTCCCCTTTGCATGCACGTGCACACATACACACGAGAAAATAAACATATGTATGGACAGAGAGAATGTTTGGAAAGAAGTTCAGTGGTCGTTGATAACAAGGTTTTATGAGCTGATTCTTATGCTGGTCAGCATACTGCTTCTCATTCTTCCCCAAATGCTGGTAGGGTTTGCAATAAGCACATTGTGGCTGGTTTCACTTATACAAGGCACCTGATTTACTCATTAAAAGTCAAAGCTTCCAGCAACTGCTGAAGGAAGAATAAACTGGTTTACTCCAGGCTTAAAGCAGTTTACAGCAGAGAGATAATGGTCGTGGTCTGAAATCATGTAACTCTATTGGCCGCATCTACCCTAGAACTAATCACAGAATTGCTGGCAAGCAGGAGGCCTTTGCCATTGGCAACTTGGCACAAATCCATAAACCAATATGCTACTTGTTGCCAACCAAAGCCCATTTGTACACCACCCTTCAGTTCCAGTTCATCTGCAATCGCTGTTCATAACGAGTACCAAGTTATTTTTTTTCAAACCAAGCAGAAATCCGAGCAGTCCTTAGTTTTAAAACAGTTTTGTTTTTCTCAAGTTAGGCAGCATTGTAGACATTGTAGATGATGCCATAACATTACAAAGGAGTATTGATAAACTAAGGGAATTGGGCAAAACTGTGGCAAATAGAGTTTAATGTAAACAAGTGTGAGGTTAACCATTTTACACAGAAAAAGGATATATGTTCAAGATGGTATGAAGTATAATGGATGTCCAAAGGGACTTGGGGGCTCAGGTACATAGATTTTGAAAATATCACATTTGGGTGCAGAAAATAATCAAGAATGCTGATGAATTCTCCTACTCTTACTTCTGTTGCTGTGTTACTATATTCCTATGTTCATATCAGCCCACAATTTAAAAAATACAAAAATAGATAAAAGGTCCTTACCTGCCTCTGCCTTTAAGAAAAATCGAACAACATTTGTAAAATGAATTTTAGTACAAAATTTATGATACACAAACAACATAACAAAAAACTTACGACATATCCATTCACTCTTCTCCTACACATATCCTTCATTATTTGATTTTATTGTCACCTGTATTTTGCAATATGAATACAATAAAATACAGTGAAAAGCTTTCATTTTTCACCACAAAAGGCGCCATTTTGAATAATTTAAGAATATGGAGAAAGAAGAAAAATATAGCTTGAAGACAGTCTATCAGTCCTGAGCCAGATCCTCACCACCAATGACACCTGCAACGCCATTTCTCTTCCATCGCTTCACTACCGTCTATAATGGACCCAACCAACATCAGTCGGCATCTTTGCTGCTGAGCCACCATGTCACTGCTGCCTGCACTGGACCAACCAATGTCAGAGTCGTGTCTCTCATGGCTGGGCCCTCCTCATCAATATTGCTTTGATGCCCTTCCACCCACCGCTTTGCCACTGCCATTGCCAGACCCAACCAACAACAAAGTCCCATCCCCACTTTTACAACCTGTACAACCTGAGCATTTCTTAACCTTTACCTTATTCCAAAATTTAATACTTTAGACCATCTGTCTCCAATTGCATTATATTTTCCAGCAATGTTAACAATGTTTACATTAAATAGTTGCAACAAAAGACAACAAATCTGAATAGTCTCATATTGTGGGTTTTACATTTTCAATTAAGGTTAGCAGTATAAATAAGTGTTTGCATGCCTATCAGAGATTTCAAATTGTTGAAGAGTCAACAACAATGCAAAAATATCTTTTTTTCAATGGAACTGTACTTCTTCTGATACCTATTTAGTTTCTTAAAGAAGAACCCTGACTGGCTTCTCTATTCCCAACTCATCATCCTGTCACAAGACAGCAGTTACTCCAAGTTGCTAGCATTAATTGCTATCTTGAATGGTCTGGAAAAATCAAGGGGAACCCATACTGGTTCATGTAATCAGATTGCTTCCAGCTTTTCAAAGGCTGCTTGACATTCTGCTGACAATCTTACTTTTTCTTGTTTCTTTATAAATTCAGTAAAAATACATATATCCAACTGAAAATACACAGTCTGCCTGTAAAGCATGTAAGACAACACTTTTCACTGTATCTCAATACAAGTGACAGTAATAAATCAAATTAAAATCCTTCCCTAAAGGATATTAGTGAACCAGCTGGGTCTTTCCTGACAATCAGCGATGGATTCATGGTTATCAATTAGACTCTTAATTTTAGATGTGTATTGAACTCAAATTCCACCATTTGCCATGGCAGGATTTAAACTTAGGTGCCCAGAACTTTACCTAGGTCCCTGAATTAACAGTACAGTGAGAATACCACTGGGCCATTACCTCCCCAGTTTGATTCATAAGCCTCAAGTCTAGCTGGGATATACGTTAACCCAAAATGGCATCACTTGATACTGGTATAATCCATTTACTGTGACAAAAACTGATTTTTTTTTTTAGCCCTTGCTATTAATGATATTTGCCAGTGCCCCTCTTGGAAAGGAATGAGGCACTGCTAAGCCTGTCAGTGCAATCTTCATACTGTGGAATTGGGTATGAATCTGTCTTTGTGACTGCATGCAACTTTCTATAATCAATAGAAATTCTCAGTGATCCATCCAGTTTAGGAACCAACACGATTGTTGAAATCCAGCTGTTTTGACAAGGTTCAATCAAGTGGTTCCCCATCAACTATTGAATTTCTTATTCCATCTGACCTTGTTCTTTTAATTGGCTCAACTGATAATGAGATAACACAGTATGGAGCTGGAGGAACACAGCAGGCCAGGCAGCATCAGAGGAATAGGAAAATTGACATTTTGGGTTGGGACCCATCTTCAGAAGGGTCTTTGTTTTCTGAAGAAGGGTCCTGACCCAAAATGTCAACTTTCCTGTTCCTCTGATGCTGCCTGGCCTGCTGTGTTCCTCCAGCTCCATACTGTGTTGTCTCTGACTACAGCATCTGCAGTTCTTGCTTTCTCTCAACTGATAATGAGTTGTTTTATTGGTCCTGATTCTCCCAAGTCCACATTGTGTCTTGCAAATGTAGTACTTCCAACTGTCTCTGTATAGATTACCTCATAATTTCTCAGTAGTTTTACAGTATCCTCCCATTGTTTTTTCCCGAAATATGAGATTAGTGTATAACTTGTAAGATTTACAAGAATTTGCCAGAGTCAGAGTGTTTGAGCTATAGCAAGAGGTTGAATAGGCTGGGGCTTTTTTCCCTGGAGCTTTGAAGGCTAAAAGTTGACCTTATTGAGGTTTATGAAAGCATGAGGGCCATGGATAGGGTGAGGGGCTGTGCGAGACCCCTTGGGGAAGAGCGACCATAATATGATATATTTCTTTAATCAAGATGGAGAATGAGGTAGTTGACTCAGAGGCTAGGGTGCTGAATCTTAATAAAGGAAACTCTGAAGATATCAGGTGTTAGTTGGCCTTGATAGACTGGGGAGAGTTACTTAAAGGGATGACAGTGGCTAGGATATGGAAAACATTTAAGGAACACATGGGGGAACTGCAACAACTGTTTATCCCTGTCTGGCACAAAAGCAAAATGGGTAAGAAGGCCAATCCATGGCTTACAAAGGAAATTGGACATAGTATCCGATCTAAGGAAGAAGCATACAGATTGGCCAAGAAAAATAATAAGTCTGACAATTGGGAGCAGTTTAGAATTCAGCAAAGAAGGACCAAGGGATTGATTAAGATGGGGAAAATACAGGACAAACGTAAGCTTGCAGGGAACATAAATACTGACACTAACAGTATCTACAGGTATGTGAAGAGAAAGAAATTAGTGAAGACAAATATAGGTCCCCGAAAGATAGAAACAGGAGAATGTGTAATAGGGGACAAAGAAATGGCTGAGCAACTGAATACATACTTTGGTTCTGTCTTCACAAAAAAGGACACAAATCAGATACCAGAAATTTTGCAGAATGCAAGATTTTGTGAGAGGGAAGAATTGAGGAAGATCAATATTAGTAGAGAAATGGTGCTGGGAAAATTGACAGAATTGAAGGCGGACAAATTCCAAGGCCTGATAATCTATATCCCAGAGTACTTAAGGAGGTGGCTTTAGAAATAGTGGATGCATTTGTGCTCATCTTCCAGGATTATATAGATTCTGGAACAGATTGGAGGGTAACTAATGTTTCTCCAGTATTTAAAGAGGGAGGTAGAGAGCAAATAGGGAATTATAGACCAGTAAGCCTAACATTGGTAGTGGGGAAAATTCTTGAATCCATTATCAAGGACTTTATTGCGAAGCATTTAGAAAGCAGTGGCTGGATCAGACAGAGTCAGCATTGATTTATGAAAGGGAAATCATGCTTGACAAATCTGTTGGAATTCTATGAAGATGTAACTAGTAGAGTTGACAAGGGGGAGCCAGTCGATGGGGAATATTTGGACTTTCAGACATTTGCAAAGTCCCACAAAAGTGATTATTGTGCAAGATTAAAGCAAATGGGGCTGGGGGAAGTGCATCGAGATGGATAGGAAACTGGTTGGCAGAGATGAAACAAAGAGTAGGAATTAATGGGTCCTTTTCAAATTGGCAGGCAGTAATTAGTGGAGTGTCACAGGGATCAGAGATGGGACCCCAGCTATTCACAATATATATTAATGATTTGAATGAGGGAACAAAATGTATCATCTCAAAGTTTGCAGATGACACCAAGTTGGGTGAGATGCTGAACTGTGATGAGGATGCAGAGATCCTTAAGCATGATCTGGACAGGTTGGGTGAGTGGGCAAATCAATGGCAGATGCAGTATAATTTGGATAGATATGAGGTTATTCACTTCGGAAGCAAAAACAAGAAGGCAGATTACTACCTGAATAGCTGTAAATTAGGAGAGGGGAGTGTGCTGCAGGACCTGGGTGTCCTTGTGTACCAGTCGCGAAGGTAAGCATGCAGGTGCAGCAGGCAGTAAAGAAGGCAAATGGTATGTTGGCCATCATTGCAAGAGGTTTCAAGTACAGGAGCAGGGATGAGTTGTTGCAGTTATACAGGGCTTTGGTGAGGCCACTCCCAGAATATTGTGTGCAGTTTCATCTCCTTTTCTGAGGAAGGATGCTCTTGTTCTCGAGGGAGTGCAGAGAAGGTTTACCAGGTTGATTCCGGAGATGGTGGGGCTGATGTATGAGGAGAGATTGACTAGGTTACAATTGTTTTTGCTGGAGTTCAGATGAATGAGGGGGCATTTCATACAGACTTATAATATTATAACAGGATTCAACAGAGTAGATGCATGGAGGATGTTTCCAATAGTGGCTGTGTCCAGAACCAGGGAACATAGTCTGAGGATTCGGGGTAGACCATTTAGGATGGAGATGAGGAGACATTTCTTCACCCAAAGAGTGGTGAGCCTATGGAATTCATCACCACAGAAAGCAGTTGATGCCAAAACATCGAATGCATTCAAGAGGCAGCTAGATTTAGCACTTGGGGCAAATGGGATCAAACGTTATGGGGAGAAAGCGGGATTAGGCTGTTGAGTTGGATGATCAGCCATGATCGTGATGAATGGCGGAGCAAGCTCGAAGGGCCGAATGGCCTCCTCCTGCTCCTCTCTTCTATGTTTCTACGAATAGCCAAGGTCTTTTCCTGGGATAGGAGAGTCCAAAACCAGAGGGCATAGGTTTAAGGTGAAGGGGGAAGGATTTAAAAGGGTCCTGAGGGACAACTTTTTCACGAAAGCGTGGTGCATGCATAGAATGAGCTGCCAGAAGAGATGGTGGAGACAGGTACAATTACAACATCTAACAGGCAACTGAATGGGTACATGAATAGGAAGGAATTAGAGGCATATGGTTCAAATGCTGGCAAATGGAACTAGATCAGTTTAAGGTATCTGGTCAGCATGGATAGGTGGGACAAAAGGGTCTGTTTCTGTGCTGTATAACTCTGTGATTCTATAACTGTCCCAATATTTCCATGATAGCCAGTCAGATTGTAGAGGTTTGGCTCTAAGAATTGTTTGCCTGTCCTCCTACACCGCTCTGATTATGTCTGTCAACTTCTAAATTACTCTAACCTGATACACTCACACCTCCTTATCATTTTCCCTGTGATGACGTGTTTTTCGCATGTTCATCTGACATAACTGACTTCTTTTCTTAATGTCATAAGTTTTTCTCAGATAAGTCACTTTCCTAACTGCTTTATATGGATCATTAAATTTTGCTTTCAGTGGAAATACCTTGATCTTACCCTCCCCACAAACCCTTGATCCCTTTAGCCACAAGAGTTATATCTACTTTTCTCTTTGGCCTCAACCACTTTCTGTGATGGGGAAATCCATAGGCTCACCACTCTCTGGGTGAAGAAATTTCTCCACATCTCAGTCCTAAAAGATTTACCTCTTATCTTTAAACTATGTTCCCACCATTGGGAACATTCTTCCTGCATCGAAGCTATCTAGCCCTGTTGGAATTTTATAGAATTGTATAAGACCCTCCCCCCCCCATTTCCAGTTCTTCTAAACTCCAGTGAATACGATCTGACTGACTCAATTTCTCCTCTTATGTCAGTTCTACCATTCCCAGGAATCAATTTGATAAATCTTCACTGCACTGCCTCTACAGCAAGAACATCCTTCCTTGGGGGGGTGCTAGTTGGGGGAATCCTTGGATGACAGGAAAGGAAGTCATATCATTGTGAAGGGTGTTGTATATTGTTCTGAAAATGTTTGACAGGGTTTATGATTGAGTGCAGCAATCACCGCCCATGGTGATTATGTCATTGGGACTTCATCAGATAAAGAAGGAACCACAGGAGACAAATCTAGGGTTAGTGTGCTTCTAACAGTCTCTATAATAAAGTAGGTCATTCTTCAATAAATTGTAAATATTACAGCATTTACATAACCTCATACTGCTTATTCAACTAAACTTTTCTAAGTGAAAAGTGACACTATGACACAATGTGAGAAGAGGTAATCATCGCCATTTCTAAATTGTGCCAACTAAGAAAAATTAGATTGTAGGTCTTCATGAAGAAAAAATTAACCAGAAGACTTCAAGAGAACAGACATTGCTGATTACTGGTGACAGTGTATTTCACAAAAATCATGGCAACACAAAACACAAGGATATTGCAGAAAATGGTTCAGAAAACATTTATAACTTGACAGAAGATGTGCTGGAATGAAAGAAATCTGCAAATCCAAATCAAATTTACAATTTACTTCAAGACACAGTTACCAATGGAAGTGGTCTCAGGTTCAAGTTGAGAGAAGGAAGTGACCAAACTTCAAGGATGAGTCAAAACAAAAAATACCTGTTAAAAAAGGGGAAACCTTACTTAGCACAATGATTCAAGCTGAAATGGCAGGTTTTCATTAGATGGCAACTCTGTATATTAGTTCTTGGATGCCACAAAAGGAGTAGAAAGAACAAATTAAGAAAGAAAGTTCTGGAGAATCAGAGAAATCATGAAGCAACTCAATTGCAGCAGATAAGTTTAGCAATTTAAAGGGTTATGTGATTTTATTTGAACACAAAAGTTTCTTTGAGAAACAAGGAGACAAAGTAGGTAACACAAAACAGCTCTGAAATGTGGCAAAAACCTCTCTTACATCTGCAAAGCATTGGGAAATCTCCATTCCATGCAGGAAAACCCCATTACAGTCGTGAAAACTTTCCCATATGGCAGCAAACTACACACAGACGGTTGACCAAGGCTGGGATTGAACCCAGGTCTCTGGTACTGTGAAGCAGCAGTGCTAACCACTGAGTTACCATGCCATCCCTGTATGCCCTATCCACGTTGTATGGATTCCTTGATTCTATGACTTCTGTCTGTTTTCTCTCCCATTTCAGTGTGTCCTGTACCCACTCAGGCATCCAGGACTCTGGCACTAGGGAGGCAACACACCATCCTAGAGCCTTGCTCACAGCCACAGGAATGCCTGTCTGTGCCCCTATCGAGTCACCTACTACTATTGCTCACCTGGACTTTGCCCCACCCTGCTCTATAGCAGAACCAGTTGTGGTGCCACAAGTCTGGCTGCTACTTGGACAATCTCCTGAGAGACTATGCCCCCTGAATCATATACAAAAAGGTATACCTGTTTGAGAGGAGAATAGCCACATGTGACACCTGCACTACCTGCCTGCCACTCCTGACAGTCACCCATCTATCTGTCTGGACTTGTGGTGTGATAACCTCCCTAAAGCTAGTATCTATCACTCACTCTGCCCCCTGTCTGCACCACAGCGTATCCAGTTGCTTCTCCAACCGAACCACAGATGTAGTTGTCAGGAACACGACTGCTCCATAATTTCCCAATTCTGGCAGAAGCAGCATACCACTGCCCTAACTGCCATTTCTGCCCTTGTACACTTAAAAAAAAGATAAGAATCATACCTTGTCTGCCCTCCTTACAGTCCCTTTTTGTTAAAGGAGGTGGGAGAGGGGGAAATACTACACTAATGTAGTGTTTCGGCTTTAACCACGCCTTGGCAACAATTCCTGTATAATATTCAGACCAGTCGTAGTGACTGCAGTACTTCCTCCCAAAATTCCTCTTCAGTGACAGCCGTGTCACAATCCATTCCCCAGTCGTGATGACTGCAGTGCCTCCTTCCAGAATTCCTCTCAGTGACGTCTCTGCCGCCCTCTGATTCGATGCTCTTCCTCGCATCAATCACTGAGGGTGTCCTGTTGCAATCCACTCCCCAGTGGTGGCAACTGCAGTGCCTCCTCCCAGAATTCCTCTCAGTGATGTCTCTGCCGCCCTCTGATTCAGAAAGATTGCAAGAACCCATGAGTTCACCCTCTCCGTCAAGCATTGACGAGTCCTCTGAATCAGAGATGGACGTGACAGATGTAGCCGCCTCGATGTCCTTACCACTGGAAGAGACAGTGAACTTCTACCAAGGCGCTCTTGGCCTGAAAGACGGACTCCTGTGCGACATACACCACCTGTATTGGATGCTGAGTCAGTGGAACCTGAGTCAGTGCTAAAACACCCCAGGAGACTGTCCAAGAAAAAAGACTAGCCTATGTCTTCAGGCTCAGAGGGGAAGGGGTATGATTGTAATGAGGTCATTCAGGTGAACCTCATAGAATATATTTATCTGTTAATCTGGTCCAATCAGGGACCCCTGTCCGACAGATAAAAAGAGGAGTGTCAGAGATTCTGGCACTCTGACAACTGTCTCTGAAGAGGCAATATTAGAGTCAAGGATTCTTCATGTGTAAATAAAACATGGAAACACAGAAAATAGATGCAGGAGTAGGCCATTCAGTACGATTATGGCTAATTGTGCATTTTCGGTATCTCACACTCACTTTCTCTTCCTTTAGTTGCAAGAGCCACGCCCAGCTCCACCTTGAATATATCTAATGAACTGGCCCCAACAGATTTCTGTAATAGAGAATTCCACAGGTTCACAACTTTCTGAATGAATAAATTCCTCCTTATCTCAGCCCTGAATGGTTTACCCTTTATTCTCTGACTGTGATCCCTAATTCTGGACTTCCCCAACATCGGGAACACTCTTCCTGTATCTAGCCTGTCCAGTCCCATGAGGATTTTATGTTTCTATGAAATACCCCCATTTCTCACAAATTCCTATGAGTACAAGCCCGGTCGATCCAGTCTTTCTTCATGTGTCAGTCCTGCCATCCCAGGAATCAGTCTGTTGAACCGTTTGCTGGACTCCCTCGATAGCAAGAATGTCTTTCCTCAGACTAGGAGACCAAAACTGCATACAATACTTAAGGTATGGACTCACCCAAGGGTGACTTGGTGATGGGGTATCAGCAACAGTGGAGTTTTTTCAATATTTAATACTTTTCTGGTCACAGATGAAGAGCCAGAAGTCTGGAGGTTTCTTAATCTCATTCCATTGTTCAAGAAGCGTAGCAAGGATAAACTGGGTAATTACAGAGCAGTTAATCTGACATCAGTGGTTTCAAAGTTATTGGACGAAATTGTGAAGAACCGGATTAATCAATACCTAGAAAGGCAGGATTGATAAGGGATAGTCCGCGCAGATTTGTTAGAAGGAGATCTTGTCTGACTAATTTAAAATAGTTTTTTGACAAGGTGACAAAATATTTTGATAAGCGTAATGCAGTTGATGTGGTTTACATGGAATTAGTAAGGGCTTTAATGAGATCCCACATGGAAGCCTCGTCGAAAAGATAAGAGCCCATGGAATCCAAAGCAAGTTGGATCCAAAATTGACTCTCAGAGGAAGCTCAGAGTGATGGTAGAGGGTTGTATTTATAATTGGAAGCCTGTGGCCAGCAGTATACCACAGGGATCGGTGCTAGGACCCTTGCTGTTTGTTAAGTGCATTAATGAATTCAATATGAATATAGAAGGTATAATAACTAAGCTTGCAGATGTCACAAAAATTGGTGATGTTGATGGTGAGGAGGATGGTCTCAGTCTGCATTCTGATATTTATCAACTAATAAATTTGGCATTGCAATGGTAGATGGAATTTAATCCCGAAAAGTGTGAGGTGATGCATTTTGGGAGGTCTAATAAGGGAAGGATATACAACATGTATGGTCGCGCTTATGGAATACTAAAGAACAAGGGGACCTCTATGTAAACGTCCACCGATCCCTGCAGTTGTCAGCTCAGGTAGACAGAGTAGTAAAGATACCAGATACTTGCCTTCTTTGGTGGTGGTGCAGAATATAGGGACAAGCAAGTTTTGTTACAACTTTGTAAAAGATTGGTTAGGCCAAAGATGGAAAACTGTGTGCAGTTCTGGTCGCTGTACTCTCGAAGGACATGATTGCAGTGGACAAAATGCAGAAGTGATTCACAGAATGTTGCATGGGATGAAAAATCTCAATTATGAGGAGAGATTGGATTGGCTGGGTTTGCTTTCCTTGGAGCAAAGCAGGCGGAGAGGGGAATTTGATGGAGATATACAAAATTGTTACAGGTATAGACAGAGTAGATCGTGAGGATGTTTAAATATGTTGATATTTTATTGAGTGCATTAAATACTACAAACTATCATGGGGACATTGTGAGAGTATTCAAGTCATTCACATTCAAGTAATTTGAAAATAGTTGCAGCCATGCAATAAAGATTGTCTACTCACCTAGTTAGACCAGGATTGGCTATTTCTGTTATTCATTCTGAGGATGTTGACCTCATTGGCTGGTACAGCATTTATTACCATCCATAACTGTCCCAGAAAAGGTAATGGTGAGCTGTCTTTTTAGTAGACCCGCAATGCCATTAGGAAAACAGTTTCAGGATTTTCACCCAGTGACGGTGAGGGAATGTCGACATATTTTCAAGTCAAGATGGTGAGTGGCTTAAAGAGGACCTTGCAGATGGTGTCCCAATGTATCTGCTGCCCCTGTCTTTCTAGACAATGATGATTGTAGGTTTGAAAAGAACTGACAAAGAATTTATAGCCTCTGATTTGTTGTTGTAGCCACTGCATTTATATGACTGGTGCTGTCAAGCTTCTGGCCGATGATAACCCTCAGGACGTTGATAGTGAAACATCCAACAGTGATAGAATGATTGAATTTCATAGGGTGATTTTCAGGTTTCTCTTCTTGGAGATGGCCATTGTCTCGAGTTGGTTGGGCTTGGGACATGATCTTGAGTAACTCCTGAAGAGATGTCCTGGAGCTGAGATGACTGACTTCAGAATAATTACAAGAATCTTCCTTTGTGCCAGGTACAGCTCCAAACAAGGTTGAGTTTTTCCCCATCTGGTTTTGCTAAGGCTCTTTGATGACATACTTGGTCAAATGTTCCCTTGATGCCAAGGGCAGTCACTCTCAATCACCTCTGGAGGTGCAGCTCTTTTATCCATGTTGGAACCAAGTCTGTAATAAGGCTTGAAGCTAAGAGACCCTGTCAGAATCCAAACTGAGCTTCGCTGAACAGGTTATTGCTAAATGTAGTCTGCTTGATAACATTGTTAATGGCCCTTTTCATCACTTTACTGATAATCAAGATTAGAGTGGGGTGGTAATTGATTCACTTCGATTTGTCTTGTTTTTTTATGGACAGAATATACTTGAGCAATTTTTCACATAGTCAGGTAGATGCCAGTGTTGTAGCTGTACTGGAATACTGGTGGGCTAGTAAGTTTGCCAATGACATGAAGATTGGTGGAATTGTGGACAGCGTGGAGAGCTGTTGTAGGTTGCAATGGGACATTGACAGGATGCACAGCTGGTCAAAGAAGTGGCAGATGGAATTCAACCCAGAAAATTGTGAAGTGATTCATTTTGGAAGGTCGAATTTGAATGCAGAAGACAGGGTTAATGGCAGGCTTCTCGGCAGTGTGGAACAACAGAGGGATCTTGGGGTCCATGTCCATAGATTCCCTCAACGTTGCTACCCAAGTTGATAGGGTTGTAAAGAAGGCATATGGTGTGTTGGCTTTCATTGGCAGGGGAATTGAGCTTAAGAGCCATGCAGTTATGCTGCAGCTCTATAAAACTCTGGTTAGACCACATTTGGAATATTGTGTTCAGTTCTGGTCACCTCATTATAGGAAGGATGTGGAAGCTTTAGAGAGGGTGCAGAGGAGATTTACCAGGATGCTGCCTGGACTGGAGGGCAGATGTTATGAGGAAAGGTTGAGGGAGCTGGGACTTTTTTCGTTGGAGCGAAGAAGGATGAGATGTGACTTGATAGAGGTGTACAAGATGATGAGAGGCATAGATAGAGTGGATAACCAGAGACTTTTTCCCAGGGCGAAAATGACTATTACCAGGGGCATAATTTTAAGGTAATTGGAGGAAGGTATAGGGGAGATGTTCGAGGTAGGTTCTTTATGCAGAGTGTGGAATGCGCTGTCGGCAGTGGTCGTGGAGTCAGATACTTTAGAGACTTTTAAGTGACTCTTGGATGGCACATGGAGGATAGTAAAATGTCGGGTATGCAGGGTAGATTGATCTTATTAGGATAATAGGTTGGCACAACATCGTGGGCTGAAGGACCTGTACTGTGCTGTACTGTTCTATGTTCAATATTCTATGAATAGCTTGACTAGGGGCACAAGAAATTATGGAGCACATGTCTTCAGTTCTATACCAGGATATTGTCAGGCCTCATGACCTTTGCAGTATTGTGTTTCTTCAGTCATTTGTTATCACGTGAGTGAATCAAGTTGACTGAAGACTGCGATGTTGAAGAGCTCTGGAGAAGGCTCAGATAAATAATCCACTCAGCACTTCTGCCTGTAGATTGCTGTAAAAGCTTCTGCCTTATCTTTGATACTGAACAAGTCATTGAGTCATAGAGATCAACAGCACAGTAAAAGGTTGCTCGTTCTATTGAGTCTGTGGTGATCATAAACAGCCATCTATTATTTTCCCATTTTCCAGCACTTGACCGATAGCTTTGTGTGACTCGGCATCACAAGAGTACATCTAAATACTTTTTGAATATTACGAGGGTTTGTGCCTCTATTACCCACACAGGTAGTGAGTTCCAGATTTCCACCACCCTCTGGGTGAATAGATTTTTCTTCACATTCCCTCTAAACTTCCTGCCCCTTACTTTAAATCCATGCCCCCTGGTCATTGATCGCTGCACAAGAGGAAACTTCTCTTATATAACAAGGTGTGGAGCTGGATGAACACAGCAGGCCAGGCAGCATCAGAGGAGCAGGAAAGCTAACATTTCGGGTCTTGGACCCTTCTTCAGAAAATGAAGAAGACCCGAAATGTCAGCTTTCCTGCTCCTCCGATGCTGCCTGGCCTGCTGTGTCCATCCAGCTCCACGCCTTGTTATCTCAGACTCCAGCATCGGCAGTTCCTACTACCTCTAGGAAACTTCTCTTCCTGTCTACTCTGTCTATGTCCCCCATTATTTAATATTTCTCAATCATGTCCCATGTCGATCTCCTCTGCTCCAAGGAAAACAATCCCAGTCTATCCAATCTCTCTACATTAACTAAAACTCTCCAGCCCTCGGCCATATCCTGTAAATCTCTTCTCTACCCTCTCCAATGCAGTCAGTCCCCCCACCTCTATAATGTGGATTACAGAACTGTTCTCAATGTGTGCAGTTGCTGTGGCCTAACCAACATTTTATGCAGTTCCAGCATTCCCTCTTTTCTCTTAAACTCTATACCTTAGCTAATAAAGGCAAATATTCCATATGTCTTCCTGACCACTTTATCTACCCATCCCACACCTTAAAGAAATGGTGTACGTGCACAAGGTCCCTCTGTTTCTCGGTGCTGCCAAGGGTTCTGTCATTCGTCATGCATTCTGTTGCCATGTTTATCCTCTTCAAGTGCTTCACTTCATACTTATCCAGCTTGAATACACTTGGCCATTAGTCAGCCCATCTGACCAGCCCATCTATAACCTCCCCTAATCTAAGGCTGTCCTCCTCATGATTTACCACCCTGCCAATTTTTGTATCATCAAACTTACCGATCAGTCTTCTTACATTCAGGTCTAAATTATTTACATACTCCAGATGCAGCAAAGGCGCCAACACTGATCCCTGCAGAACCCCACTGGGTATAGACTTCCAATTACAAAAACACCTTCAAACATCGTCTTCTGGTTCCTGCCACCTAACCAATTCTGGATCAAAGTAGGTAAATTTCTTTGGAATTCATGGCATCTTAGCCTTGTTATCATTCTGCTATGCAAGACCTTATCAGATGCCTTCCTGAAGTCCACGTAGACTGGAAAAGAAATGCTCTGCATAGCACACAAAATGATGGGCATGCTATTCATTGTTTTTCTTTGAGTGACTCTTATGGGATTTCTAACATTCAACTGAATAAGAATTATTTTTCATTAATATCTGGTCATTTTTGGTTTTATAACATTTGTTTTTAAGGATTAGGAATGTGCTACTGATATATGGAGTATTGTTATTCTATTGTAGAATGTTTACATTTTGTGTGCTTATGTATTCTACAGGCTTGCTGTGAAGAATGGGCAGAAACTTTGGCCCCAAAAAGCAAATATCTTGAACAAACTGTGGACAAACTGGTGGAAATATTTGTAGCAATCTCTGACAGCGTGATAGTTAATGAAAACGTAAAGCCTGCACCAGAACCAGGTAAATGAACTTACTGTTGCAAGGATACTGGTAATAATTGTAGAATGCCTGCAGTGCATTTCAACATGCCACTGTGTTCTCTGGCCAACATTTCTGTCACAGGCCTGACACAATGCTCCGGCAGGGCTCAGTGTAAGCTGGAAGAGCAGCATCTTATTTTCTGCTTGGGGATCCTGCAACCTTCTGGACTCAATATCAAGTTCAATAATTTTGAGACCTGAACACCTCCTTCCATGTCCTTTACCTGTATCCACACCCCAGCCCTGTCATTGATGTGGGCTGCTTTCATCACAGCCAATCCATTTTCACCCACTAATGGTCCCTATTATCAACTTTTCTTTCTCTCTGGCTTACCATTATCCATCCATTTTTCTGCCCAACTGCTGTTCTCTCTCTGGGCTCTATTTCCACCTCTTGTTGATTCCTTTACCCCTCCATACATGCCATATTTTCTAGCTATAGTCAGTTCTGAAGAAGGGTCACTGGACCCAAAACATTGACTCTGCTTTCTCTCCACAGATGCTGCCAGACTTGGTGAGTTTCTTCAACAATTTCTGTTTTTGTTCAACATTCCAGCATCTGCAGATCTTTGTTTTTTTGTTTAGTAATAGTATATGATGTGGAGATGCTGGTGTTGGATTGGAATGGACAAATCAGAAGTCACATGGCACAAGGTTATAGTCCAACAGCTTTATTTAAAATCACAAGCTTTCGGAGTGCTGCTCTGAATCCAGAAGATGTCCTTTGTAAAATTAGAATCATAGGGTCAGAGAGGTTGAAAGCACAGAAAAAGGCCGTTCAGCTCACCAAGTCTGTATTGGTCAAAAACAACCACCGAACCATTCTAATCCTATTTTCCAGCACTTGGTCCATGGTCTTGTATGTCTTTTTTTATTCATTTTTGTGGGATGTGGGTGTCGCTGGCTGACCAGCATTTCTTGCCCATCCCTAGTTGCCCTTAAGAAGGTCATGGCGAGCTGCCGTCTTGAACACTGCAGTCCTCCAGTTGTGGGTTGACCCACAATGCTATTAGGGAGGAAATTCCAGGATTTTGACCCAGCAACAGTGAAGGAATGGCGATATATTTCCAAGTCAGGATGGAGAGTGACTTGGAGGGGAACTTGGAGGTGATGGTGTTCCCATATATCTGCTGCCCTTGTCCTTCTCAATGGAAGTGGTCGTGGGTTTGGAAGGTGCTGTCTGAGGATCTTTGGTGAATTTCTGCAGTGCATTTTGTAGATAGTACATGCTGCTACTACTCTGCGTCGGTGGTGGAGGGCGTGAATGCTTGTGGGTGTAGTGCCAGTCAAGCGGGCTGCTTTGTCCTGGATGGTGTCAAGCTTCTTGAGTGTTATTGGGGCTGCACTCATCCAAACAAGTGGGTAGTATTCTATCACACTCCTGACTTGTGCCTTGTGCCAGGCTTTGAGGAGTCAGGAGGTGAGTTGCTCGCAGCATTTTCCCAGCTTCTGGCCTGCTCTTGTAGCCACTCTGTTAAGTTAGTCAGTCCATTTGTGTTTCTGGCCAATGGTAACCCCCAGGATGTTGATAGTGGGGCATTCAGTGATGGTAACACCATTGGATGTCAAGGGACGGTAGTTAGATTGTCTCTTATTGTTGATGGTCATAGCCTGGCATTTGTGTGGCGTGAATGTTACTTGCCATTTGTCAGCCTTGGCATTGCAAGTATACATTTAATTGCTATTTTAAGTTATGAGGGTTTCTGCCTCCACCACCCTTACAGGCAGTGAGTTCCAGATTCCTACCATCCTCTGAGTAAAAAGACATTTTCTCACCTACCCTCCAAAACGCTTACCCTTGCCTTAAATCCATGCCCCCTTGGTGGAGGGTTCAGTGACAAGGGGGCATGGATTTATGATTTGCCACTGAAGCCCTGCTAAGCTTCTTCCTCTCCTCTTGTGCAGCAGATACACCCATAGTGCCATGAAGTTGGCTGCCACTGCTTTCCCCTGCACTGTCATCTCACCACTAGTATCCAAAATAGTATATCTGTTAGAAAGGAGGATGTCCGCAGAGGACTCCTGCACCACCTGCCTTCCTGTACTCTGCCTGGTGATCACCCATGCCCTGTCTCCCTGTCCAGTTGTTATCTGCAGTGTGATCACCTCACTGAAAGTGCAATCCACAACATGCTCGGTATTGCCGGTGCTCCTCAGTAAACACGCCCAGAGCTCTAGCTCCGAAATGTGGTTCACCAGTAGCTGCAGCTGGACACATTTCCTGAAAATGGGGTCAGCCCAAACAACTGAAGCTTCTGAGATTTGCCAGATGGCACAGGAAGAGCATATCAAGAGCATGTGCTCTAGTGCCATGATTTCCTTTAAGCCCCTTAGTTATTCCTTTTTATTAAAAAATGCTTATTACAATTACTGTTAACTTTGTTTCCCTTACATAACTGTACTTCCCTTACTCTATTTTGCTTATGTACACTACATTACTATATTGCCCCTAACCTCCATGTATTCATGTTATTACTCAGTCAATTCCACCTTCCATAAAATATACTTTTAAACATCCCGAACCAATCAACATACCAGAGATAAAAGGTACTGCAGATGCTGGAGAATCAGAGATAACAAGCGTGGGGCTGGATGAACACAGCAGGTCAAGCAGCATCATAGGAGCAGGAAAACTTGACGTTTCTGGCCTAGACCCTTCATCAGAAATAGGGGAGGGGAAGAGGGTTCTGAAATAAATAGGGAGAGAGGGGGAGGCGGATAGAGGATGGATAGAGGAGAGGATAGGTGGAGAGGAGGCAGACAAGTCGAAGAGGCGGGGATGGAGCCAGTAAAGGTGAGTGTAGGTAGGGGGGTAGGGATGAGATAGGTCAGTCCAGGGAGGACGGACAGGTCAAGGGGGTGGGATGATGTTAGGAGATAGGAGATGGGGGTGGGGCTTGAGGTGGGAGG
>JAHRHZ010000279.1:2013948-2026760 GCA_024137785.1 Ginglymostoma cirratum | reverse complement strand
TCTCCTATCTACTAACATCATCCCGCCCCCTTGACCTGTCCGTCCTCCCTGGACTGACCTATCTCCTCCCTACCCCCTACCTACACTCACCTTTACTGGCTCCATCCCCGCCTCTTCGACTTGTCTGCCTCCTCTTCACCTATCCTCTCCTCTATCCATCCTCTATCCGCCTCCCCCTCTCTCCCTATTTATTTCAGAACCGTCTTCCCCTCCCCCATTTCTGATGAAGGGTCTAGGCCCGAAACGTCAAGTTTTCCTGCTCCTATGATGTTGCTTGACCTGCTGTGTTCATCCAGCCCCACGCTTGTTACCTCCCAATCAACATACCACTTCCCTATCTTGTCTCTGTTTGATTTATTTTGACAATTTGCAGAACTTTGAAGCAGCAGCTGTGAAATGGGGACTTGCTTCTCTTTCTTAGCCCCAATCCTGGGCCTCTATTTAGCCTGTAGCTGACCATCTCTCTTTCTGCTTACTTGAAGCTGAAGCTATATGCTTCACGATCAAGACTGATCGTTCAACTCAATAGCCTAATCCTGCTTTCTCCCCATAATCTTTGAACCCATTCGCCCCAAGTACTATATCTAGCTGACTCTTGAATACATTCGTTCCTTCAGAATTTTCTCCAGTAGTTTCCCTACCCCACAGACTCTCTGTCTATAATTTCCTGGTTCACCTCTATCACCGTTCTTAAAAAGTGGAGCCATTATTGCCATTCTCCAGCCCTCTGGCACTCCCCCAAAGCCACAGAGAAATTAGAAAATTTGTTTCAGAGCCCCTGCAATTTCCTGCCTCGCGTCCCACAGCAGCCTGGGATGCAATTCATCCAGGCTAGGAGATTTGTCTATTTTTATGCACATGGCAATCTCTGCAAGACATGTCAGGCAGCGATATGGATACTACCATCACACGTGGGAACGCCACCCAACGCATACACGGCAAATGCTCATGTGACTTGGCCAGTGTTGTCCATCTCATACGCTGCAGGTAACGATGCCCCAAGGCATGGTATATTGGCGAGACCATGCAAATGCTACAACAATGAGGATGAATGGGCACCAAGCAACAATCACCAGACAGGAATGTTCTCTTCCAGTCAGAGAACACTTCAGTGACCAAAGACATTCCGATCTTCGGGTAAGTGTCCTCCAAGATAGCCTTGGAGATACACAACCATGCAGAATCGCAGATCAGAAACTGATAGCCAAGTTCCATACCCATGAAGACAGCCTCAACTGTGATCTTGGATTCATGTCATGCCTCATGTAACCTCACCACATTGTTCCGTATCTGTAAAATCTTCCTTACTGTCCTGTTTTGACACCACAGCCTTGGTAAATTGGTGTGATCTCTCTACCTTAATTAGATTGTACAGTTTTGGATTACATATTACTTTGGTTAGACCCCCAGCATGTGACTCTAATACCTGTTGTGTTATTCCAGTCATTTGGTTTGTCTCCAACACCACCTTATCTTTAATTTTTTGTAATTATCTCTCTGCCTCATTTAATCAGTTTATAGGTCATCCCTTCGCTTGTTCTTCAGCTGTTGACACTTTACTCACACCATTTGTATGATCGTTTGATCTCTCTGCCCTTGATCTCTCTCTCACTTCGCTGCTGAAGGGGCTACAGTCTGAAAGCTTGTGATTTCAAATGAACCTGTTGGACTATAATCTGGTGTCATGTGAGTTCTGACTTTGTCCACCTCAGTCCAACACTGGCACCTCAACATTTCATTGAACAGTGGAACAAGCTTTGAGCCGAAATGCCTTCTCCTGTCCTGTGTCTCTCTGTGTCAACTCAACAGTCTCACTTTCCTCCAGTGCCTCCAGAAACAATTCTCCCTGCAGATTCTCAGCTCCACCCTCTCTGCCATGTGTCAAAACCTCTCCCATGTCCAGCCCTCCCCCCATCACCCCCCGACCTGATCTAACCTGTCCATCTTCCTACTCACCTATCCGCTCCACCTTTCCCACTGACCAATCATAATAACTCCCTACCTACATCCACCTACCCACCTACCCTTCCCCCAACTCCACACCGATCCTTCTACTTACTAAATAAAAACCAAAAGAACTGTGGATGCTGTAAATCAGGAATACAAACAAAGTTGCTGGAAAAGCTCAGCAGGTCTGGCAGCATATGTGAAGGAAAAATCGGAGTTAACATTTCAGGTCTGGTGACCCTTCTGAGGAAAACGTACACAAACCTAACCTGGCCAATTACTGCCCCATCAGTCTACTCTTGGTCATCAATAAAGTGATGGAAGATGTCATCAACAATGCTATCAAACATCACCTGCTCAGCAACAACCTGCCCAGTTTGGGTTCTGCCAAGGCCACTCAGCTCCCAACCTCATTACAGCTGTGGTTCAAACACTGACAAAAGAGATGCATTCCAGGGATCAGGGGAGAGTGACCATGGATGGCATCAAGGAGCCCTACCAAAACTGGAAGCAATAGGAATCACAGGAAAGCTGTCTACTGGCTGGAGTCCTATCTGGCAAATGGGAAGATGGTTGTGGTTTTTGAATGTCAGTCATCACAGATCCAGGACATCTCTGCTGTGTACCTCAGGGCAGTGTCCGAGACCTAACCATCTTCAATTAGTTTATCCAATGACCTTTCCTTCATCAGCAGATCAGAAGTGGGGTTGTTCACTGATGATTGCACAGTGAAGCTCAACAGGTCTGGCAGCATCTATGAAGAGCAGTCAGAGTTCATGTTTCAGGTCTGGTGACCCTTCCTCAGAAAGGTCACTGGATCCAAACTGAATTCTCTTCACAGATTCTGCCAGACCTGCTGAGCTTTTCCAGAACTTCTGTTTTTGTTTATGATTTATAGCATCCGCCATTCTTTCAATGATTCCATAATGTTCAGCGCCATTCACGACTCCGCAGATACTGAAGCAGTTTACATTCAAGTGGAACAAGACCTGGACAATTTCCAGGCTTGGCTGACAAGTGGCAAGTAACATTTACCATCACCAATGAGATAATCTAATCACTGCCTGTTGACATTCAATGGCATTATCATCCTTGAATCCCTCATTATCAACATCCTGGAGATTACCATTGACCTGAAACCTAACTGGACTAACCATTATAGTCATGGAGGCTGGTAAAATTCAGAAATGATTTCTGAAGAAGGGTCTAGACCCGAAACGTCAGCTTTCCTGCTCCTCTGATGCTACTTGGCCTGCTGTGTTCATCCAGCTTTACATCTTGTTGTCTAAGTTTTAACTCCGCTCACCTAGAAGAAATTCCTTCCCCTTTGGGTGTGGCTTTTTCAAAATTGAAAGAGATTTTCAAAGTAGGTGAAGCTAGTGATTTTGGTTTGTGCTATGAATTAATATGTTTGGCTTTCCACAGTGACTCATCAAATTCCCCCCGCCCCAGTTCTTTACCTCTTTGAAAGTGTTGTAATCCCTATAGCAACTTGATCAACCTGTTTCAACTGATCCCATTTATGCGGTAATTAATTTCTCAATTTTGCTCCATTGTTATAATTTCATGATAAATCCAATTCAGATTCCTTTCCTATCCATTTACCCTTCATTGATGTAGACCATTGTTTCAATTGCTTACATTCCTTGACATCCATTTCCCACATGCTTCCTAACTAAACAACTCTCACCATACCATATCTAACTGCCACCCTAAGTCCATTCCCTCCACTGATTGACACTTGACATCAGAACGTTCAATTGCATTTTGAAATCAGAACTTAATCATTAAAGTTTATCTCAATAGCGAGAATTTGATTTTTCAAAACTTCCCTGAATATCTTCGCCCACCTAGCATTCTTCACACATCCTCAAGACTAAAAGAATTCCACCCTCAAACTTTGTTGAGTTGTGCAAGCTGATATGAATAAATGATGGTCATCGTTGGCTGAGAAATATTTGAAAAAAACTGCATGTTTCTGTTGATGGAAGAGATTGAGGAGAGTAGGAACCATTACAAAACCTTTTCTGCTGTGTACTTCACTCCTGAACATATATGCCATGCCAGAAAAACAATGGCCCAACATTGGCAAACCACACAAGAAAGCATAGCCAGCACTGGACCTCACATTGCAAATACTGGTGATACCTGTGATCAAAATTCCAAATTTGGTCCTCTCAGTTTGGTTGCATTCTGATCATGCAATGTCAACTCTTGCCCTGTTACTGATCGAGGCCAAAATGTACTGTGTAATCTTATGATCTGAACAGAAAATAGAAGTTAATGGAGAAGATACCGAGGAAAGAACTCTTTGATAATCTGATAATCTGCTACTAGCAGTAATAATAAAAAACAAAATCAGAAATTGCTGGAAAAACTCAGCAGGTCTGGTAGCACCTGAGGAGGGAAAGCAGAATTAGCGCTTTGAGTCCAGGGACCCTTTTTCAGAACAGATCAATGGACCCAAAACATTAACTCTGCTTTCTGTCCACACATGTTGCCAGATCAGCTGAGATTTTCCAGCAATTTCTGTATTTTAGTGTTGAATAGAGCTCCTGTTATTGCCATGTCACCCTATCCACACTCATAGGAACAAGACTAAACCATTCAGTTACTGAAGACTGTTTCAGAGATAGTAGGAACTGCAGATGCTGGAGAATCTGAGATAACAAGGTGTAGAGCTGGATGAACACAGCAGGCCAAGCAGCATCAGAAGAGCAGGAAGGCTGATGCTTCGGGCCTAGACCCTTCTTCAAGAAATGGGGGAGGGGAAGGGAGTTCTGAAATAAATAGGGAGAGAGGGGGAGGCAGATAGAAGATGGATAGAGGAGAAGATAGGTCGAGAGGAGACAGACAGGTCAAAGAGGCGGGGATGGAGCCGGTAAAGGTGAGTGTAGGTGGGGAGTTAGGGAGGAGATAGGTCAGTCCAGGGAGGACGGACAGGTCAAGGGGGCGGGATGAGGTTAGTAGGTAGGAGATGGGGGTGGGGCTTGAGGTGGCAGGATGGGATAGCTGGGAGGAAGGATAGATAAGGGAGGCGGGGACGAGATGGGCTGGTTTTGGGACGCGGTAGTGGGAGGGGAGATTTTGAAACTTGTGAAGTCCACATTGATACCATTGGGCTGCAGGGTTCCCAAGCGGAATATGAGTTGCTGTTCCTGCAACCTACGGGTGGCATCGTTGTGGCACTGCAGGAGGCCCAGGATGGACATGTTGTCTGAGGAACGGGAGGGGGAGTTGGGAATAGGAGAGCTCAGTTCGTACTAAACAACTGCACCTCCCAATCGCAAACCTTTCAACTCCCCCTCCCATTCCTCAGACGACATGTCCATCCTGGGCCTCCTGCAGTGCCACAATGATGCCACCCGAAGGTTGCAGGAACAGCAACTCATATTCCGCTGGGGAACCCTGCAGCCCAATGGTATCAATGTGGACTTCACAAACTTCAAAATTTCTCCTCCTCCTACCACATTCCAAAACCAGCCCAGCTCGTCCCCGCCTCCCTAACATGTCCTTCCTCCCACCTATCCCCTCCACCCACCTCAAGCCCCACCCCTATCTCCTACCTACTAACCTCTTCCCTCCCCCTTGACCTGTCCATCCTCCCTGGACTGACCTATCTCCTCCCTAACTCCCCACCTAAACTCACCTTTACTGGCCTCATCCCTGCCTCTTTGACCAGTCTGTCTCCTCTCCACCTATCTTCTCCTCTATCCATCTTCTATCCGCCTCCCCCTCTCTCCCTATCTATTTCAGAACCCCCTTCCCCTCCCCCATTTCTGAAGAAGGGTCGAGGCCCGAAACATCAGCCTTCCTGCTCCTCTGATGCTGCTTGGCCTGCTGTGTTCATCCACCTCTACACCTTGTTATCTCAGTTACCGAAGACTTTTGTCTTATCATAATTTATCTGTGTCTCAGTTCCATTTACCCATTTTTGGTTCATATTCCCAGATATTCTTCATAAAAGTCAGTCAAACTGTCTTGAAAATTTCAATACACCCAGCAGCCTGATCATTTGGAGGTGCAAGTGGAAAATGAGATGGAGCATTATACTGCAGCACAATTAAAGAATTATATCCAGTTTATTAACAGACCTCATAAGAACTATTTTAAACCATACAGAATTACATGCCAATTTGAAAGCTCTGGCATTTTTTCAGGCTGGATAGTGACAAAACCAGCAGTACTAACTGGGACTTTTGTAGGCCACATATGGTGGATGTTTCTTTCCAGGCAGCAAGGTTAGATTAACCTGTTTCCTACCCAAATGACCAATGACAGTGTCATTACATCACGTGATCAGACCCATAAGGTGATATTCCACCACACTTACACAAATACATGGCAGTGGAGACAGGGAGAACTCAAGTGTGCCACATTAAGAGTGCCAAATTAAGACTCTGATCACAACTACTTTATACTTACCCACCTCCCTTTTATACCTCGCCACTCCTCATTTTATTGTTGGTCGGTGATGGTCATTGCTTGGCATTTGTGTGGCATGTATGTTATATCCCATGAAAGAATACCAGAAAAAATGCATATAGATTTAGATTCCCAAGGAGATATCATTAGCTAGATCATCCTCCCTTACTGTGCAAATGTACTTTAAAAAAAAATGGGCTAGCACTACAATGAAATGAAAACAGTGGATGGCAATCCTGCCCCTGCAACACTCATCAATAGCAGGAAAATCCAGTTTAGATCATACAAATTAAGATCAGGAGCAGACAATTCAGTTCCTCGAGCCTGCTCCACGATTTAAAATGATTATGGTTGATTTCATTTTTCTACTTTCCTGCTGAATAACCCTTTAACCCTTTACTAATTAAAAATCTACCTGTCACCTCCTTCAGTTTATTCAGTGTCAAAGTGTGCACTTTGCCCTGGGGTAGTGAATTTCACAATTTCATGATCTTTTGAGAGAAATAATTCCTCCTCATCTCTGTTTTAAATCTGTCACTCCCCATCTGAAAACTATGACCTTTCATTCTAGATTGCTCCACAAGGGGCACCATCTGCTCTGTGTCTACTTTGTCAATCTCCTTTATCAGATAGATTTAGAAGATAAATCCAAACAGTTTTTAATTTCAGAAACAACCAAATTCTAGTCCTTAAATATGCTGCAAAAGAGTAATTTTATTTATAAATATCTTTCATGGAATTAATGGAGAATAGTGAGATTTGTATGGAGCATGCTAATATGCTAGGGCATTTTGAAATCAGGAAAGGAGTGGTCTTGGATCTCTTAAAGAGCATTGAGGTGGATAGGTCCCCAGGGCTTGATGGTATCTAGCCAACGTTTTTGAGAGAGGCACGAAAGGAGATTGCTGGGGCCTTGACCAAGTTCTTTGTATCCTCATTAGCCACTGGAGAGGTCCTAGAGGACTGGCAAGTGGCTAATATTGTTCCTTTGTTCAAGAAGGGAAATAGGGATAATCTAGGAAACTACAGACCAGTGAGTCTCACATCAGTGGTTGGGAAACTGTTGAAGAGAATTCTCAGGGATAGGCTTTACACTCATTTGGAAGAACTTGGCCTAATTAGGAACAGTAAGCCTGGCTTTGTGCAGGGCATGTCATGTCTTACTAACTTGATTGAATTTTTCAAGGAGACGACGAAGGTGATTGATGAGGGTAAAGCAATGGATGTCGTTTACATGGATTTTAGTAAGGCTTTCGACAAGGTCCCTCATGGTAGGCTCATCCAGAAAATTAAGATGCATGGGATCCACGGTGACTTAGCCGCATGGATTCAGAATTGGCTTGCACGTAGAAGACAGAGGGTAGTGTTGGAAGGGTGTTTTTCAGGTTGGAGGTCTGTGACTAGTGGTATTCTGCCGGGATCCATACTGGGACCTCTGCTGTTTGCGATATATGTAAATGACTTGGAAGAAAATATAGCTGAGTGGGTTAGTAAGTTTGCAGATGATACAAAGATCGGTGGAGTTGTGGAAAGTGTAAAAGGTTGGCAAAGGATACAGCAGGATATAGATCAGTTGCAGATATAAGTGGAGAAATGGCAGATGGAGTTTAATCCATGTAAGTGTGAGGTCTTCTACTTTGGGAGATCAAATGTTATGGAAAAGTATACACTCAATGGCAGGACCCTGAACAGCATTGATTTACAGAAGAATCTTGGGGTTCAAATCCATAGCTTCCTGAAAGTAGTCACGTAAGTAGGTGGAGTGGTAAGGAAGGCATATGGCGTGCTTGCCTTTATTGGTCGGGTAATTGAGTCAAGATGTCATGTTGCAGTTTTATAATACTTTGGTTAGGCCACATTTAGATTATTGCATTCAGTTCTGTTCGCCACATTTCAAGAAGGATGTGGAGGCTTTGGAGAGGGTGCAGAAGAGGTTTACCAGGATGCCGCCTGGATTACAGGGTATGTGCTATAAGGAGAGGCTAGAAAAATTCAGGTTGTTTTCTCGTCACAGGAGCAGGCTGAGGGGAGACTTCATAGAAGTCTATAAAATTATGTGATGCATAGATAGGGTTAATGGTCAGAATCTCTTTCCCAGGGTTGAAATGTCTAATACTAGGGGGCATGCATTTAAGGTTAGAAGGGGGAAATTCAAAGGAGACATGAGGGGCAAGTTTGTTATACAGAGTGGTAGAGATCTGAAACACAATGCCAGGTGTGGTGGTGGAGGCAGAATACAATAGAGGCATTTAAGGGACTTTTAAATAAGCACATGAATATTCAAAAAATGGAGGGACGTGGACCAGTGGCAGGCAGAAGGGATTAGTTTCATTTAGCATCATATTCGGCACAATATCATGAGCCGAAGAGCCCATTCCTGTGCTGTATAGTTCTATGTTCTATATTCTATGTTAAAGTATTTAATTTTCCTGTTAGAGACATGGATATACTTTAATGCTGTACACTTGACATGAATTTCAACAGCAGTCATATTAATCACATGTTTGTGTTTCAGACTTTCTATTTTGTATTTTTTAACACAGAACGTAGACGAGTTGGATTTTCAGGGGATAGTGAAGAAGAATCTGAATCTTTAGTGGTCCACAGCCCTGTTAAAATAGATGTTCAGCTGATCAAGAAAAGTGAGGAGTTTGAAAAGGTAAAAAATGGTTTTGCAATGGAGTAACTGATTTTGCAAAATGAACACAAGAAATATGAGCTTACCATACCCTATGGGCAATAAATTTTAAGTGACTTTTCTTGGCCACATGTCTCATACCCACAAATTGCGGAAACATTGAAAACTCACAGTTTACATTTTCCAACACTGAAGTCTAATAGATGAAGAAGCTAAATTTTCCCATTAATTTTATAAGAGACAAAGAGGTTGATGATTTGCCTTGTGATGATTAAACACTTGTCCGTTGCTATGACGGGATGTGCAATTTTATATTACAAAAATTAAGTTAAAAAAGTACATTTTTGTAAAATTATAACACTGGTAAAATAAAACACAGGTGGTAAACCCACAGAAAATTTAACCAATATCTTGAGAGTGAAGTTTATAAAGTTTCATTAGGTCGCAATTGCGAAATGTTGATATATTTTGACAAAGAAGCTACCTCACTTGGCAGAAACAAATTGGGTGAATAGTTTAAATAGGAATGATTTGATTTTCAGCCCCATTCTTTTCAATATCAGATTTCAGCTTATTCTCTTGATGTTTTCCCTTTAACCTGGCAATTGCCATAACTCTTTCATCCTGTGCCACTTTTCTGTGCTCCCTTATACCCCCAACCCAGATTTAATATTGGCCAATAATGGTTATCACCTCTGGACATGGCTGTATGATGGGAGTACATTGACAAACGTGATGTTTCAGGGAACATAATCAAGCAGGCAATTAACATCCTTCAACTGAACCACTCAGGAACAGCCATGTTGAGCATCACTGAGTGGGTATCCATATCAATTCAACAGTGCATAAAAAGGACACTTTCAAGATTGTATGGGCAATCTAGTGCAGTTTAGTCACTCTGTTCTCCCCCTTTATTTCAGTAACACTGCATATTTTTCCTCAAAGGCGTAACGACTTCCTTTTGAAACCATTGATTGCCTTCTCTTCTCCCATTCTCACAGTCATCAAATTCCAAAACATTACCACTCGCTATATATTCATTTCTTTCTGACAACGTTTCTGGATGTCTTGTCTCAACTTTGTGTCCTCTGTTCTGTTTACTGAGGCTAATGGGGATAGGCATTTTTTATCTACCTGATATAAACCTGTCTCAATTTTATCCACCTTGATCTGCTTGTACCACAATCTCTTCTGTTCACTGAGTACAACCAACCTTCTTGAATCAGTTTACAGTTTTCCCTCCCCTCTTGAATAAAGCAGTTACATTTGCTATTTTCCAGTCTTATGGAACCTTCCCAGAATCTAGTGAATTTTGAAAAATTAGCACCAAAGTATCTGTTATCCCAATAGCCCCCTCTTTTAAGACCTTACGATGAAGTCCATCTGTTCTCAGAAACTTCTTGTCCTGCAACTCCATCAGTTAGTACGACTTGCCTTGTGATTGTAATTTCATTATGTTCATCACTCCGTTCCACGTCCTGAGTTAGGGTTATACGAGAATATTTCTATATCCTCTATAGTGAAGGTAGAAGCAAAATATTTGTTCAATTCAATTGTCATTTCCTTATTATCTACTATTAACTCTACATGTTCCTTTTCTAGAGGACTCACACGCACTTTACTTATCCACTTGTTTTATTTTAAACATCTTTAAACTCTTGCTATCTGTTTTCACATTCTTAGATAGTTTCCTGCCATATTCTAAATTCTTCCTCCTCATTAACCTTTCAGTCATTCTCTCCTGCTCTTTATTCACCTACCAATCATCTGATGTGCCTAACTTGTGCAGTTATATCCGTTTCCTTAGGTTGATGCTTTCCCAAAATTCCTTAGTTCGTGTAAAGACCGTATTTTTGGATTGTGGACTAAAATGGGAAAAGAACCATTTTAAAAGACAAGGATTAGTGAATGGCTTACTGCAATTTTAAAAGCAAGTTACCTAACACTCATTGGAAATGCTGTTTACTGAGCTGTTTCTTCAAACAGATGGTAAGCTGGAACCAGGGGACTGTGTACAAATGAAGATTTGTTCAGTAATTAGTAGCCAATTAGTCTGGGAAGGATCATCTCAGCAAAACCAATGAACTGCTTTTCCAGTCTTTCCCTCTGTCCATAACAGCCATATTTTTTCCTGCCTTTGTCTGTCTGAATGTGTGGGCAGGAATGGTTTAGAATTTGTTACAGTTTTAACGAGTAGACTTATACGCCGATAGTTCATTATTGTTTTCCTGCAGTTGGAGTTGACTTATTTGTTATTTTTGTTATTTATAGAAACTTGGTCCGTGTTTTCTGTCAATTTGGTTCAAAGCGACAAGCAAATTCGGAAATTCTGCATATTTAACAAAATCTTTACCTTTCGTGATGACTCTTCGAATAGCTAGGCTTAATTTCTAAAGCACTATCCCAGTGAGGCATAGCCAGAACAGCAGATGATGGGTCTTCCCTTTAGAAAATTCATTTATAGGAGGAATACACTTATTCCAGAATACCGTACCCCTTCAAATGTATGCCTCTGCATCTGTATGATTTATCCATAAATCGAATATACTAGTTCATTTCAGCTAATTTGGCTTTCAAGCCCAAACCATTGCTCTTATTTAGGGTTAAAATGCTTATCCCATGATCAATCATCTTCATAGAGTCATAGAATCACACAGTACCGCACAGGCCCTTCAGCCCAATTAGTCTGCACCAACAAAAAGCTAAATCTACTCTAGTCCCATTTTCTAGCACTTGGCCTTTAGCCTTGAATGTTATGACATTTCAAGTGCTCATTCAGATACTCCTTAAAAGTTGTGAAATTTTCCAGCTTAATTAACCTCCCAGAAAGTGTTCGTCAGACCCCCACCAGCCTTTGGGTGAAAAATGTTTTTCTTAAATTTCCTCTAAATCCCCTGCCTTTCATCTGGAAATTGTGTCCCCTTGTTATTGACTTTGTTCAGGGGAACAGCTGCTTGCCGTCCACCCTATCCTTACCCCTCATAATCTTATATATCTGTATCAGGTCCCCTCTCAGCCTTCTCTGCTCCACAGAAAATAACCCAAACTTATCCAGACTCTCTTCATAGCTAAACTGCTCTATTCTAGGTAACCTCCTGGTGAATGTCCTTTGCATCCCCTCCACTACAATTGCATCTTTCCTCTCATATGTTGATCAGAACTGCACACAGTACTCCAGTTGTGGCCCAACCAAAGTTCTGTACAGCTTCAACATAACTGCTGCTTTTTTAATCTGTGCCATAACTAATAAAGTCGTGTCCCAATGCCTTCTTAACTACCCTATTAGTGTGACCTGCTGCTTTCAGGGATCTGAGAACAAGCACCCGAATATCACTCTGATCCTCTGAGCTTCCTGGTGTTCTGTTACTTTGCATCCTTTGTCTTGTTACTTCTTCCAAGCTGCATCATCTCACACTATTAATGTTAAATTCCATCTGCCAGAGGTCTGCCCATCTGACCAATCTTTCTGTGTCATCTTGTAATCTAAGACATTCTTCCTTGCTGTCACTCACCCGGCTAATCTTCATATCATCTGCAAATTTATTTATCATTCCCCCACATTTTCTTCGGTATTGTTTTATATATATCACAAACAATAAACCCAGCCCTGATTGCTCTGGTATGTCACGGACACTGGCCTCCAGACACACAAACAACCTTATACCACCACTCATTGCCTCCTACCACTAAGCCAATTTTAGATTCAAATTCAGCAACAAAAACAGGTATCAGAGATAAAAGGTACTGCAGATGCTGGAGAATCCGAGATAACAAGGTGTGGGGCTGGATGAACACAGCAGGC
>JAHRHZ010000279.1:1969757-2013548 GCA_024137785.1 Ginglymostoma cirratum | reverse complement strand
TGATGCTGCTTGGCCTGCTGTGTTCATCCAGCCCCACACCTTGTTATCACAAAAACAGGTATTGCTGGAAAAGCTCATCAGGTCTGTCAGCATCTGTGAAGAAAATTCAGAGTTAACATTTTGGGTCCAGTAGACCTGAAACGTTAACTCTGATTTTTCTTCACAGATGCTGCTAGACCTGCTGGGTTTTTCCAGCAATTTCTGCTTTTGTTCCTGATTTGTAGCATCTGCAGTTCTTTTGTTTTTATTTGGATTCAAATTGCCAAGTTTCCCTCGATCTCATAAGTTTTCATCTTCTTTGTCAGTCTCCCATAAGGAACAAATCATATGAACTACATCAACTGCACTAATCTCATCTACACACCTGATCACCACCTTGAAAATTCAAACAAATGTTTGGGACAACCTCCTTCTGCAAAGCTATGCTGACTATTCCATATCAAACCATGCTTCTCCAAGTGGAGATTGATTCCCTCCTTCAGCTTTAATTCCAATAGTTGTTTTCTACCACTATTCTGATACTCACTGGACTGTAATTCCCTGCTTAATGTCTACCATCCTACTTGAAAACTGAAACCACATTAACTGTCTTCCAATCCTCTGACACGTTTCCTGTAGTCAGACAGGAATTAAAAATTTAAGTCTGAGACCCTGTAATTTCTTCCCTTGCCTTCCACTGCAGCTCGGGATACAACTCATCCAGACCTGAGGATTTGTCCATTTTTAAGCCCACCAAACCTACAATACCTCCTCACACCCTGTGTCAAACTACTCAAGCACCTCATAATCCCTCTTTCTAGATTCTGTGTATACATCCTCATTCTGAAAAACGAATACTGATGTGATGGGATCATTTAACACTCTACCAGTGCTCTCCAGCCCTTAGCCCTGACGGCCCCTATCCTAGCCTTGGGTATCCTCTTCCTCTTTAAATATTTATAGAATGTCTTGCAATTCTCCCTATCTTGCCTGCTGGTGCTTTCTCATGCCACTTCTTTGTTCTCCAAATTGCTTTCTTAAGATTCCCCCTGTGCTTTCTGTACTCCATTAAGGCCTCTGTGGATATGCTCCCTTTGTACCTGTTAAAATCTGTCTTTTCCCTCCAATCCAGTTCTGAATATTCCTAGACATCCAAGGTTCCATGGGTTTGTAGCACCTATATTTCGCCCTAAAGGGAATCTGTTGGGCCTTTATTCTCACCAATTTCATTTTGTATCAGCCCCACTGTTCTGCCATACATTTGCCCAGAAGTAGCTGTTTCCAGCCTACTTTAGCCAGATCCTGCCTTATTTTAATAAAACCTACCTTCCCTCAATCCCAAATCCTCTCTTGCAGACCATCTTTTTCCTTTTCCTAAACAGACTTAAAACTTACGGCTGTTGTGGTCAATATTACTAAAATGCTGTTCCACTGTCAACTTAAATGTCTGTCTGGCTTTGTTCCCCAGAATTAGGTCCAGCAATGCACTGTCCCTTGTAGGACTATCTACATATTGATAGAAAAAGCACTCCTGAATATATTTCAGGAAATCCGCACCCTCTGAACCTATTACACTCTGAGTATCCTAATTAATGTTGGGGAAGTTGTTTTGCCCTCATATTGTTGCCTTGCTGATATTTTAATTTGCCTCAGTGAATTGTCTGCATATCTAATACTGTATTAAAAACCAAAAGAACTGCAGATGCTGAAAATCAGCAATAAAAACAGAAATTTCTGGAAAGTAGAGTTAATGTTTTGGGTCTGGTGACCCTTCTTCAGAACTGCTGCTGTATTGCCCACTGACTGTTTAGAAGTCTATAATACTTGCGGAGATAATGGCCTAGTGGTATTATCACTGGATTATTGACCCAGATAATGTTCTGGGGACCTGGGTCCGAATTCCCGCAGATGGTGGAATTTGAATTCAGTAAATATCTGGAATTAGGATTCTAATGATGACCATGAATCTAGTGTTGATCCTCAGAAAAAAACCCATCTGGTTCACTAATGTCCATAGGGAAGGAAACTGTCATCCTTACCTGGTCTGGCCTACATGCGACTCCAGGCCCACAGCAATGTGTTTGACTCTTAACTGCCCTCTGGGCAATTAGGGATGGGCAATAAATGCTGCCTGGCCAGTGGCACCCTAATCCCATGAATGAATAAAGAAAAAAAATATACTCCCAGCATGGTGATTATCCCTTTTGTATTCCTAAATTCTACCCACAAAGCCTCATTTGAAGACCCTTCTTTACTGTAGCAACTGACTCCTTAATTAATAATACAACACCACCTCATCTTTTACACTCTCCCCGGTCCTGCCTGAAGATCTTATACCCCAGAATGTTGAGTTGCCAGTCCTGTCTCTCCCTCTATCACATCACTGTGATGGCAGGACCATCACAATTCCACACGTCAATCCACACCCTTAACTCATCTGTTTTACAAAATACTCCCAGTTTACTCCTATTTCTTTAAATACTAGTATATGGCACCAGCAGTAGTCCAGAGATTACAACTTTTGTGGTCCCGTTCTTTAGTCTGCTGCTAGCTCCCAGAATTCTTGATGCAAGACCTCATCTATCATTCTACCTATATCATTGGTACCAATGTGTACCAGGACCTCTGTCATATCACCTTCGCCCTTCTATGATGTCCTGCAGCCGCTCAGTGACATTCTTGACGTTGGCACCTGGGAGGGAACGTGGTTCTCAAGTGTTTGAATTTGAGATCACTTCCTGCACATGTGGTCGTTAGGGACACTGGTATGGTCCATTACATCCCATATACGACAGGGCCACATTCCACTCAGCTTCCCCCCGCTTCAATAACTTAAGCTTGAACTTACTTGGTCTTAGTTGCTAACTTTTCTAATAACTTAAAGATACTCACTTTACCTTATGTCATTTTCTCTTATTCCATCTTTTACTTATCCCTGCTTCTTCTCTGTTAATCTTTAATAATCTACCAGGCATTGTTCTGCTCCTGCCCCAGCTGATCTGTGAAAGTAGTTAAGAAAACAAGACTGCAGAAGGAAAAGAAAAACCTCCCTCTTGCACTTTACCTAACTCCTACACATCTTCAACTGCTTCATCAGTGACCTTCCTCAATCTTCAGGCCAAATGTGGGAGAGTTCACTGATAAATGCATCGTGTTCAGTGCCATTTGTATCTCTTCAAATGCTGAAGCATTTCATGCTCTGTGCAGCAAAACCGTGATAACATCTAGGTTTGAGTTAGTGATATGTCACATTTTCACCACAGAAGATCCAGATAATAAGTATATTAAACAAGAGAGAATTTAGCCCTTCGATGTTCAAAGAATCGTAACAGCACAGAAAGAGGTCATTCAGGCTCTTATGTCTGCACTATTCTTTTATAGGAGCAATTTAATAGGTGTCATTCCACTGCCTTCTCCCCTTTCTCCCCTTCACTACCTTCCTTTTCAGATATTAATCTAATTCTCTTTTTAATATCTCAACTGAATCTGCCTCACCACACTTTTAAACAGTGTATTCCAGATCCTCACTATTGAAAGACATTATTCACGTTGTTCTTGCTTATTTTTCTAACTACTTTAACTCTGAGGCCTCTTGTTCTCAATCTTTCCAAAATTGATGCCCTTTTTTCTTATCTAATCTATTAACACTCTTTGTGATTTTAAATGCCTGCATAAAGATTTCTTTCAACCTTCAATTCTCAAACATAAAATATCCCAAATTGCTCCTATCCATCTGATAAACTGATTACTCTCAGTCCTGGGACCATTTTCATTCATCTTTTGTGCACTCTCTGCCATGTTTTTATTTTCATTTTTGTTGGCCTTAGCTGAATCCCCCATTATCAATATTCTGTACAGCATCTTATCTTTCAATCCTGGCATTCTTTGAAACTCGACACTTAGTTCAACACCTTTAGATGATCACCTCTTCTTCCATGTTGTCTTGTGTTTTCTTTCTCTTCCACATTATTGTTTTGCTGGATTAGTCTTGTCTTATTTTTGTCTTTATCCCTTCATTTTCCATAAAGTCACAGACTCATGGATCACGAAAACAGAGCCTTCAATTCAACTTGTCCACGCCAACCAGGTTTCCCAAAATAAACTAGTTCCATTGCCTGTGTTTGGCCCATATTGCAATGAATCTTTCCCAGTCATATATTTGTCCAAATGTCTTTTTAATGTTGTAACTGTACCTGCCTCTACCACATCCTCTGGCAGCTCATTCCATCAATACACCACCCTCGGTGTGAAAACGCTGTCCTCAGATACCTTTTAAATCTTACCCCTCTCACCTTAAAACTATGCACTCTAGTTTTGAATTCCCCTATCCTAGGGAAATGGCCTTTGCTATTCATCTTACCTATGCCCCATGTGATTTTATAAACCTTTATATGATCACTGTTCAACCTCCTATGCTCCAAGAAAAAAATGATCCTCGCCAATCCAGCCTCTCCTTATAACTCAAATCTTCTAGTACTGGTAACATCCTTGTAGATCTTTTCTGCACCCTTTCCAGTTTTATAACATTATTCCTGTGGCAGGGTGACCAGAACTATCCACAGTACTCCAAATGTGGTTTCACCAATGTTCCCATACAGCTGCAACATGGTGTCCCAACTCCTATACTCAAAGCTCTGACTGATGAAGACAAGCATGTTGAATGCCTTGTTCTATTCAGATTTTTTTATATATACAATCATTTACATCTCATTTGGACACACGTAATTCTCGATATCAATTACTGCTGTCCTTGCTTACTGCATCATGAAATCTTTTATTGTTTAATCTGCTCTCACTGCCCCTGTATAATAACCTTCTGATTTGCTCTTCCTTGCACCTCCCCACTCTACCAATTTTAAAACACTGACATTTCACTTTTCTTTAGTTCTGTTGAAAGGCCATCAACCTGAAACATTGACTCTGTTTTTCTTAACAGAAGCTGCCCAAAATCTGAGTCTTCTGATTTCAGATTTCTAGCAACCACCATCCCTTAATTCTGGGTAGGAGGATACTGCTACAAATCCTTTTTCCCTGACTTGGTCTTAGGGCCAGTTGGTTTACAATTGTAGAGGGATCAACCTCAACACATCTTGGCATTTTGCTTTCTTGGCAATAACAAAATGTACCAAATCAATCATCTCAAAATGTGCAAAAAAGACTGTTTACACTTGTGCATTCTCTTATTTATTGCCTCTCATGTTTCTCTGTCTATTTGGTTCTTCCAAGGGCTTGCTTCTCCAGTGATTGGAGCTTGACACATGGAAAGCACTGAGTGTAAATTGAGGAGGTAGCCTTGGAAGACCTTGGAAGAAGACAGCGAAATAGGAGTGCGCTATTTAGCCACGAGAGCTATTCTGTCACTCAAAGAATCATGCCTGACCTGTATTCAAACTCTATATCTGCTATTACCTCATATCTGTTAATTATCTTAGTTAGCAAAAAAAACCATTTGACTTAACATCAGCTGCTATTTGTGGAAGTTATAAACTTCTAGTGCTCTTTGCACTGAGAAATCCTATATGGTTTCCACTTTTGAAATGTGGACATCTGAAGTAGTCCAACTTGTGGACTAGCATATAAAAGCAGGCATATACTTCTGAGGCTTTATAAGGCCCTGGTCAGACCACATTTAGAATATTGTGAGCAATTTTGGGCCCCATATCTCAAAAAGGATGTACTGGCCCTGGAGCAGGTCCAGAGGAGCTTAACAAGAATGATCCTGGGAATGAAAGGCTTAATACATGAGGAATGTTGGAGGACCCTGGGTCTATACCTGCTGGAGGTGAGAAGGATGAGGGGAATCTAATTGAAATTTACAGAATACTGAGAGGCCTGGATAGAGTGGTTGTTAGGAAGATATTTCCATTAGCAGGAGAGACTAGGACCCATGGGAAAAAGGAAGAATGGAGACGGGGAGAAACGTCTTCAGCCAGAGAGTAATGAATCCGTGGAATTCATTGCCACAGAAGTCTGTGGAGGCCAGGTCAGTGAGTATATTTAAGACATAGATAGATAGGTTCTTGATTGTTAAGGGGATCAAAGGTTATAGGGAGAAGGAAGGAGAATGGCGTTGAGAAACTTATCAGCCATGATTGAAAAGTAGAGCAGACTTGATGGGCTGAGTGGCCTCATTTCTGCTCCTATGTTTTATGGTCTTGTGGAACTAATTTCTAACAGTTGAAATAATATTTGGAATATTTCTGTCAAATCTCAATGAATGCAGTCTTATAATTGATTGGCAGCATGGAAATTTAGTATTACTGAAAAAGACGCATGTTGTTGAAGTGCTTTCATGTTTTCCTCTTTCATTCATCAGAACAATTCACCCACAATTCAAGGGCAAAATCAACATAATCTGCTTGAGAGGAGCCTGCTGGTTGATTCTTAACTGGACTTTATTTAATGTGTTGCTAAGACCATTGCACCACTTACTGATGATTGACAGTTAACTGCCAACCTTTGTTTGAATTTCAAACCAGGTGGGTTGACTTTGTTTGGTTAGGGCACTGCCCTGAGAAATGATCCAGCAAAGCACCTATATTGTTTAGGTGACACAGATGCAGTGTTTCTACATGTTCTTTCTGTACACAAAGAACAGGACCCTGTGTAGTAATATACGTAGCTTCCAGTACATGCAATCCTAAATTGCTTTGTAGCATAACATTTCATACATTCACAGTAAGCAAAGTACTGACTGTGCCCAACTGAGTCCTGAATTACGACTCCTAAGTCCCTTTTTGCTTCAGACTTCTGAAGCCTTTCCCCATTCTCCCAAGGGTAGCATGGTGGCTCAATGGTTAGAACTGCTGCCTGACCGCACCAGGGACCTGTTCGATTCCACTCTCGGGCACATGTCTGGATGGAGTTTGCACATTCTCCCCTCTCTGTATGAGTTTCCTCCAGGTGCTCCGGTTTCCTCCCAAAGCCCAAAGATGTACAGGTTAGGTGGATAGGCTAAATTGCCCATAGTGTTCAGGGATACGTAGGTTAAGTGGATTAGCCAAGGGATAAGCAGGGTTACAAGGATAGGAAAGGGAGTGAGTGGGATGTCCCTTGGAGGTTTGGTGTGGACTTGATGGGCTATAGGGATTCTATCATTCATTTAGAAAATAGATTGTCTCTATTTCCCCTACCAAAGTATATAACCTCACACTTTCCCACATTGTATTGGATCTGCAATTTCTTTGCCTACTTTCCTAGCCTGCCCAAATCCTTCTTCAGCCTCCCTACCTCCTCAGCACTGCCAGTCCCTGCACCTGTCTTTGTGTCATCTGCAAACTTAGCTAGAGTGCTTTCAGTTCCTTTACCCAGATCGTTAATGTATGAGGCTGTTGACTTGCTCGCCGAGCTGGCTTGTTTTTGTTCAGACGTTTCGTCACCATGCTAGGTGACAACATCAGTGGAGTCTTCGATAAAGCGATGTTATTCTGCTCCATTTGAAATGTATGCTGTCTAATCCATTATGCTGAGTACTGTCAATTCCAGTTTTGATCTGTATGGGTTTGTACATGGGGCTTAATTCTATATGTTTGTGTGGGTGGGGAACCATGCCTCTAGGAATTCCCGTGTGTGTCTATGTTTGGCTTGGGCTACTATGGTTACTTTGTCCCAGTTAAATTGATGGCCTTCATTATCTGAATGTACAGATATTAAGGAGAGTTTGTCATGCCGTTTAGCAGCAAAACTATCCTGAGAAAGGTCTCTTTATCCCCAGCGTCTACCTTCTGCTAATCAGCCAATCCTCTATCAGTGCCAGTATCTTAGCCCCTAACTCCATGGGCTCGAATCTTATTTAGCCTCTTGTTCGGCCCTTTGTCAAGGCCTTATTCGAAATCAAATAAATCATGTCCAGTCGTTCACCTTTGTTTAACTTGCATATCATCTCCTCAAAGAATTCTAACAGATATGTCAGGCATGACCTCCCTTTGACAAAGGCGTGCTGAATCAGCTGTGTTTTACCATGCACGTTCAAGTACTCCGCAATCTCTTCCTTAATAATGGACGGTAAAATCTTACCAACAACTGAGGTCAGGCTAACTGGCCTATAGTTTCTTGATTTCTGTCTCCCTCCCTTTTTAAACAAGGTTGCTATATTAGCCATTGGGATCTTCCCTGACTCCAGTGATTATTGAAAAATCACCACCAATGCCTCCACAATCTCTTCAACCATCTTCTTCATATTCTGGATTGTAGTCCATCTGGTCCTGTTTATTTATCCATCTTCCGACCTTTTAGCTTCCCCAACACCTTCTCCTTAGTGATGGTCACAAAGACAATGGCTTTAGTGTTCTCAAGATCTTATTGGAAGGAATTTCTACTCATCTAGTACTGGATATCAAACCGGCAAACTGCCAGTTAAGAGACAATAAATTGTTTGAGAGTTAGAGGTGAAATAAAGCTGCAACAGGGCTGTGCACTGATATTCTGTGCTACCTTCTACTGCAGAGGTATAGCCAATGTGGGAGAATATCTAAATATGTGTGGATATTACTAAGCTTGGATGTTGTGCACAGTTCTAGTGCCACTCTATTGGAATGATGTGAACACAGTGGAAAGAGTTCAGAAGAAATTTTCAAGAATAATTCCAGCGATAAGAAACTTCATTGGAAACTGTTCTTCTTGAAGGAAAAAGTGATGAGGAGATATGACAGAAGTTTTCAAATTCATGGGGGTGCTGGGTAGATTTGTTAGGAAGAAACTGTGCCTGCTTATCAGAGGATCAAGATCAAGAGGGCACTTATTTAAAATGATTTGCAAAAGAAATAAGCGTGATATGACGCAAATGCACCAGTTCATCTGCAGGAGTCAATTTCACCTCAATCAATTGGGCACAGGCAAATAGCTTTGTGTCAGTCTTCTCCCAATTATTAAAAACTGTCATTAGTGATACCATCATTGCTGCACAGTTTGGTTCCACCAGACATTGTCCTTCACGAGTCTAGATCCTAAACCTAGAAAATAGAATTGAATGCCAGAACAGATATGAGGATGCAGAAAATGCTGCAAATGCAAAATACAAAGTCTGCCGGCATTTATCAAGAGAGAAACAGTGTCAATATCTTCAGGTTGTGACTTTTCATCATACCATCACTTGTTTCCTCTCAAGACTATGTCACTATCCCAAAAGTTTATTACCTTGTTTTGTCTCTCCGTCATTACAACCCCACATCACCCACTGCATTTGATCACTGACTGATCATCCTACTTGTTTCCTGATTGCAGCCTACAATTTTGTGGTTGCCCTTTCTATCGTCTAATCACTGACTACCCTCTCCTTGTCAAAATTATCTCAGTCCTCCATTTGGAGCGAATTAGCCTTTAGGGCTAAAACTTCACTCACGAGTGAAATGACCCTGCAGAGGGTTTTAAATTTCAATGAATTAATGTAGTCATTTTGACATTAACAATAGAACTCCTGCCAATTGTTTGTAATCTTTTTATTTTCTGTGTTTTAGGATGTTAAAGATCTTTACGCATATTTTAGCCATCATTTCATTGATGCATTAGTGAAATGTACATCACTGTCACTAGATACACTGAAAAGAAGAATATTCAAGTAAGTGTTTTACGATCAATTTTCCAAATTTTATTTTTTGGACATAAGAATAATTTTCCAAATTCATTCTTCTGTGACAAAGCTTCCACTGTGGTGAAAAGTCTGGGAAAATGCAGGTGCGCATGAGATGTTTCCAGGGTACAGTGGAAATCTGCCAAATGTGTCATTGATGCAGGCAACAGGACTCACGTAACACTGGATTAAATGAGATCAATCAAGACAAATTCCTGAAAATCTGATTTCAATATTTGCTTTTAAAGTGCTTTTAAAGGATTAAATCAGGTTGGTGCAGAGGGCAGGGATTCGGATTTTTTGGATCATTGGGATCTCCTCTGGGCAGAATTGATCTGTACAAGCAGGATAGGTTGTACCTGATCTGGAGGGGGACCAGTGTCCTGTTGGGGGGATTTGTTAGACCTACCTGGAATGGTTTAAACTAATCCTGGGGGGTGAGATCCTAAGCAATAGTGAAACAAGAGTGAAGGTTAAAGCTGGTGTATAAGTTAAAAAGAGCAAGTTAAATAGACAATGCAGGCAAGAGGACGACAGGGAATGTGGGAAACAGATGAAGTAAACTGCAAGAGGCCTGATAGGTAAGGCAGACTAACTTAGGGCATAGATGGAAACATGGGACTGGGATATCATAGCAATTACAGAAACGTAGCTGAGGAAGGAACAGGACTGGCATCTCAATGTTCCGGGGTATAGATGCTATAGGAAGGGCAGAAAGGGAGGCAAGAGAGGAGGGGAAGTAGAATTTTTGATAAAGGAAAACATCGTGGCAGCGCTTGGAGGATATACCTGCAGGATCATCCAGTGAAGCTATGTAGGTGGAATTGAGAAATAAGAAGAGAGGGATCACTTGATGGGATTATACTATAGGCCCCTTAATAGTCAGCAGGAATTTGAGGAGCAGATACATAGTGATTATCACAGATAGCTGAAAGAATATTAGGTTCTAATAGTCGGGCATTTCAACTTTTCAAACATAGACTGGGAATGCGAAAGTGTTATGGGCTTGGATGGGGAGGAATTTGTTATGTGTGTTCAAGAAAAGGTTGTCAATCAATATGTAGATGACCCATCTAGAGAAGGAGCAAAACTCTTCTTCTTGGGAAATAAGGCAGGGCAAGTGACTGAGGTGTTAGTGGAGAAGCACTTTAGGACCAGTGACCGTAATTCTGTAAGTTTTAAAGTAATAATGCGAAAGGATAGGCCTGGTCGTCAAGTTCTGTACTGGGGTAAGGCCAATTTTGATGGTCTTAGACAGGAACTTTCAGAAATTGTTTGGGGGAGCATGTTTGCAGGAAAAAGGGACATATGGCAAGTGGGAGGCTTTCAAAAGTGAGATAACAAGTTCAGGGACAGCATGTTTCTGCTAGTGTGAAGGGCAAGGCTAGCAGGAGGAAGGAACACTGGATGACTAGAGCTATTAAAGCTCTGGACAAGAAAAAAAAAAGGAGGCATGTATCTAGAATAGACAGCCGGGATCAAGTGAATCCCTTGAGGAGTACAGGGGGTGTAGGAGATGGCTTTGGCAGATAAGGTTAAGGAAAATCCAAAGAGATTCTACAAGTATATGAAGGGAAAACAGTAACTAATGAGAGAATAGGGCCCCTTAAAGATCATTGAGGCCTTCTACGTGTGGAACCACAAGAATGAGAAAGTGGAAGGGTGGGTTAGGACGTTTGCTGATGACACGAAGGTTGGTGGAGTTGTAGATAGTGTGGAGGGCTGTTGTAGGTTGCAATGGGACATTGACAGGATGCAGAACTGGGCAAAGAAGTGGCAGATGGAATTCAACCCAGAAAAGTGTGAAGTGATTCATTTTGGAAGTTCGAATTTAAATGCAGAAGACAGGGTTAATGGCAGGATCCTCAGCAGTGTGGAGGAACAGAGGGATCTCAGGGTCCACGTCCACAGATCCCTCAAAGTTGCTACCCAAGTTGATAGGGTTGTAAAGAAGGGGTATGGTGTGCTGGCTTTCATTGGCAGGGGAATTGAGTTTAAGAGCTGTGAGGTTATGCTGCAGCTCTATAAAACTCTGGTTAGACCACACTTGGAATATTGTGTTCAGTTCTGGTCACCTCATTATAGGAAAGATGTGAAAGCTTTAGAGAGGGTGCAGAGGAGATTTACCAGGATGCTGCCTGGACTGGAGGGCAGTGCTTATGAGGAAAGGTTGAGGGAGCTAAGGCTTTTATCATTGGAGCGAAGAAGGATGAGAGGTGACTTGATAGAGGTGTACAAGATGATGACAGGCATAGATAGAGTGGATAACCAGAGACTTTTTCCCAGGGCGGAAATGGCTATTATGAGGGGCATAATTTTAAGGTGATTGGAGGATGGTATAGGGGAGATGTCAGAGGTAGGTTCTTCACACAGAGAGTGGTGGGTGTTGGAATGTGCTGTCGGCAGTGGAAGTGGATACTTTAGAGACTGTTAAGCGACTCTTGGATGACACATGGAGGATAGTAGATTGATCTTAGTAGGATAATAGGTCAGCACAACATCGTGGGCCGAAGGGCCTGTGCCGTGCTGTACTGTTCTATGTTCTACGTAGATGGGTGAGATCTTAATTGAATATTTCACATCAGTATTTAATGTGAAGAATGATATGGAAGCTATGGAATTTGGGGAAATGAAGAGTGATGTCTTGAAAAGTGTCCACATTAGAGAAGAGGAGGTGCTAGAGATCTTAAAACACATCAAGGGGGATGAATCCCCAGGACCTAATCAAGAGTATCCCAGGACATTGTACGAACTTCAGGAAGAAATTTCGGAGCCCTAGCAGAGATATTTGTATCATCAACAGCCACAGGTTAGGTGCCGGAAGACTTCAGGATAGCTGATGTTGTGCCATATTTAAGAAAGGCTGCAAGGGAAACCCAGTGATCATCAATGGTGGGTATGTTGTCAGAGGGGATTCTGAAAGACAGGATCTATATGCATTTGGAAAGATTGGACTGTTTAGGGATAATCAGCGTGACATTCTGCGTGGGAAATTGTATCTCACAAACTTGATTGAGTTTTTTGAAAACGTGACCAAGAAGATAGATGAAGGCAGAGCAGTAAATGATGTCCAAGTAGACTTTACCAAGGCCTTCAATAAGGTTCCGTTAGTAAGGTTAGATCACATGGGGTCCAGGGAGAGCTAGTAATTGGATACAAAATTGGCTTGACGGTAGGATACAGATGATGGTGATGAGGGTTGTTCAGACTGGGGGCTTGTGACCAGCAGTGTACCATAGGATCAGTGCTGGGTCTCCTCTCGTTCATCACATATATATACAATTTGGATTAGAATATAGGAGACATGGTTAGTAAGTTTGTGGATGACACCAAAATTGGTGTCATGGTAGACAGTGAGGAAGGTTAGCTACGAGTACAACTGGATCTTGATCAACTGACCCATTGGGCCAAGGAATTGCAGATGAAGTTTAATTTAGATAAATGCAAGGGGTTTTATTTTGGTAAGATAAACCAGACAGAACTAACACATTCATGTTAGGGCCCTGAGGAGTGTTCTTGAACAGAGAGACTGAGGGGTACAAATATATAGTTCCTTGAAAGTGGCGTAACAGGGTGATGAAGGAGTTTGGCACTTTTGGCTTTGTTGGTCAGAGCATTGATTACAACAATTGGGGCATCATGTTATGGCTGTTCAAGATATTGGTGAGCCCACACTTGGAGTACTGTGTACAACTCTGGTTGCCCTGCTATGGCAAGGATGTTATTAAACTGGAAAGGGTGCAAAAAAGATTTACAGGCATGGTACTAAGACTGGTTTGAGATATAAGGAGAGGCTGGATAGGTTGGGACTTTTTTGCCTGTAGCGTAGGAGGCTAACGGCTGACCTTATAGAGGTTTATAAAATCATGAGGGACATGGATTGGGTGAATAGGTAAAGTCTTCTCCCCAGGATACAGAAGTCCAAAACTGGAGGGCATAATTTTACAGTGAGAGGGGAAAATTTAATGGGATCTGAGGCGCAACCTTTTCAACAGACGGATATACATGCATGGAACGAGCTGCCAGAAGAAGTGATGGAGATTGGATAGGTACATGAATGGGAAAGGTTTAGAGGGATAAGGGCCAAATGCCGGCTAATGAGACTGAATCAGTTTAGGATATCTGGTCAGCATGGGTCAGATAGACCAAAGGGTCTGTTTCCATGCTGTATTTATCTATTACTCTAATCACATTAAAAGAGAAAGCATACCCTATGGCAAAGATTAGTGACAAAGCAGAGAATTGGAAAAGTTTTAAAATCCAACAAAAGATGACAAAAAAGAAGAAAGTAAACCATGAGCATAAACTATCAAGTAGCATAATAATGGACAGTTAAGAACTTCTGTAAATATGTTAAAAAGGAGAAAACCTAAAGTGAACATGCATCCCTTCAATAATGAAATTGGGGAAATGATACTGGGGGAGCAGGAAATGGAAAAGCCGTTCAAGTATCGGTCAGGACCATAGATTGAAGTTCTAAAGTGGGACATGACCAGTTTTGATTGTATTGAACAGGAGCTTTCAAAATTTGATTGGGGAGATAAAATTATATCTGGCACGTGGGAGGCTGTGAAAAGCGAGATAATAAGAGTTCAGGACCAGCATGTTCCTGTTGGTGAGAAGGCCAAGGCTAGCAGGAATAGGGAGCACTGTGGGAAGCTGGGGAAAAATTGTGGGACCCCTAGCGGAGATATTATGTATCATAAACAGCCACAGATGGGGTGCCAGAAGACTGGAAGGTGGCTAATGTTGTGCCATTATTTAAGAAAGGCTGCAAGGAAAAGCCAGGAAACTACAGACTGGTGGGCCTGATGTCAGTGGTCAGTAAGTTGTTGGAGGGATTCTGAGAGATAGGATCTACATGCATTTGGAAAGGCAAGGTCTGATTTGGGATAGTCAGCATGGCTTTCTGCGTGGGACATTGTATCTCACAAACTGAATTTTTTTGAAGTTATGACCTATGAAGTAGATGAAGGCAGAGCAGTAAATGTTGTTGATGTGGACTTTACCAAGGCCTTCGACAAGGTTCCTCATGATAAACTGGTCAATAAGGTTATATTATGTGAAATCCAAGGAAAGCTAGCCAATTGAAAACAAAATTGGCTTGACGGTTGGGGACAGAGGGTAATGGTAGAGTGTTGTTTTTCAGACTGGACTAGCGGTGTGCCGCAGTGATTGGTGCTGAGTTCACTATTGTTCACCATTTTACATAAGTAATTTGAATGAGTATATAGTAGTCATGATCAGTAAGTTTGTAGATGACACCAAAATTGGTGGCATAGTGGACAGTGAAGAAGGTTATCTAAGAATGCAACGGGATCTTGATCAACTAGGCCAGTGGGCAGAGGAATAGCAGGTGGAGTTTAATTCGGATAAAGGGATAAATTTGGATGAGATATTGTATTTTGATTAGACAAACGAGGGCAGGACTTACACAGTTCATGCAGGGCCCTTGAGAACATTCTCGAACAGAGAGACCTAGGGTGCAGGTACATAGTTCATTGAAAGTGGCTTCACAGGTATAGAATCATAGGATTCCTACAGTGCGAAAGCAGACTAATCAGCCCATCAAGTCCACACTGGACCTCTGAACAGCAGTTCAACCAGACACCACCCCCTCCACACCCCATCTGTGTGACCCTGCATTTTCCATAACTAATCCACCTAACTTGGACATCCCTGGACACTATGGGCAATTTAGTGTGGCCAATCCACCTAACCTGCACATCTTTGGACTGTGGGAGGAAACTAGTGCACCCGTAGGAAACTCACACAGACACGGGGAGAATGTGCAAACTCCACACAGTTGACTGAGGCTGGAATCGAACCAGATCCCTGGCACTGTGAGACGGCAGTGCTAACCACTGAGCCGCTGTACTGCCCATGTAGATAGCATGGGGAAGAAGACATTTGGCACATTGCCTTCATTGGTCAGAGTATTGAGTACAGGAGTTGAGGGAGTCGGAACATCATGTTACAAGACATTTGTAAGGCCACATTTGAAGTACTGTGTACAATTCTGGCCATCCTGCTATCGGAAAGATGATATTAAGCAGGAAAGGGTGCAAAAAAGATTTACAAGGATGTTACTGAGACTGGAAGATTTAAGTTATAAGCAGAGGCTGGATAGGTTGGGAATTTTCTCCCCGGAATGTTGGAGGTTTAGGCGTGACATTATAGAGGTTTATAAAATCATGAGCGGCACAGATGAGATGAATGGCCAAGGTCTTTCCACAGGGTAGGACAAGCTAGAGCGCATAGATGTTAAGGTGATAGGGTAAACAGTTAGAAGGCATAGGTGATATGGTGATAGGGAAGAGATTTAAAAGAAAGATGTTGAGGGAGATAGGCCAAACGCAGGCAAATGGGACTCTTCAGTTTAGGAAGCTATTTTGGCATGGTCAAATTGGGCCAAATGGCCTGTTTCCATGCTCTGTGACTCTATAAAGACTCTAATTGAAATAGTTAATACAAAATAATCAAGGGGCTAAAAGAGGTGCCATGGGGCTCAGTGTGTGTAGGAGTGTTTTTCTCAGCCCAGGACAAAGACTCAGGAGGCAGGCAGGATTCAGGCAAATGGAAGATGTTTATTCAAGCAGAAACCGGTTTATGACGGGAGAGGCTAAAGGATCTTCCCCAGATCTGGCTTCGGAAGATAGATCAATGACATACCCTCTGCTTTTACAAAGCAATACAACATTTTCATATATCTTGTGTTACAGTAATCAAATGCAACATACCCATCATCGTTCCCCATAATTCAAACACCCAACCCTATGGGACACCTAATTAGTGATGGGCAATTCCATGGACACCCTTAGGTTTCCATAATTTTATGGTATTAGCCAGACATTTTAACCTCTGGGCCGTGGGATCTTCCTATGCAATCTATTCATTCGCATTCCAAAAGTTTAATGGCTATACTCCTTTGGGTTTTTCTCAGGCTTGTTTATCTGTAAGGCTAGCTCAAATTCTATTACCCATTGTGTTTTGGTGCTGTCTTTTATCATATTCAGTTACTCCTTTTATCTTCTTCAGATTCTCCAGCATCTGCAGTTCCTACTATCTCAGCAGCTAGGAAAATTTGGTATTTATGCTGAAGATAATGTTTAGGGTTATGGGGGAAGAGGATTGGTAGAGCTGGAGCCCAGAGAGAGAAAAAAATATGACATGAAAGGGCGAGGCAGACAAGGAGATTTTTTGATAGTAGGCCGCGACAGAAGAAAAGTTCAATAAGTGATCTTGAGAGCTGAGAGTAGGAGAGAATGGGTAGGCCGTGCTAAAAGCAATCCATGTGAAAACAGGACTGACAGTGAGTTTGGGTAAAAAATGTGGAAGGACGGAATCAGATTCTGAAGTTATTGAACTCAGTGTTGAGTCCAAGAGGCTGCAGGGCTCCCAAGTAGAAAATGAGATGCTGTTCTTCGAGCTAGACTCGCTAGAATACCGCAGCAGGTCTGTGACAGAAATGTTGGCATGGGAACATGGTGGTGTATATAAGTGGCAGGCAACTGGATGTTTGGGGTCATTTTTAAGGGCAGAATGTACATGTTCTGCAAAGCAGTCACGCAGTTTGAGTTTCATCTCTTGAGAGTAGAGGAGACCACACTGTAAATAGCGAATGCAGTAGACAGGATTGAATGAAGTGCAGGTAAATCACTGCTTCACCTGGAAGGCCTCGAACAGTGAGGAGGGAGAAAGTAAATGGACAAGTGTTGCACCTTCTGCAATTGCATGGGAAGATGTCATGAGGCTGTGGAGAGCTGTTGGGAATGGAGGAGGGGTGGAGTGGACCAGGGTGTCCCAGAGGGAATGGTCCCGCGGAAGACTGACAAGGAGGGGAAGGGAATATGTATCTGCTTGTAACATTTTGCTGAAAGTGACAGAAATGGTGGTTTAAGATCCTTTGGATGTGGAGGTTGGTGAGGTGATAAGTGAGGACCAGGGGGAAGAAAAGAGAAGGGGGTGAAATCAGAAGTGCAGGAGATGACTCAGACATGACCATCAACCACATTAGCAGGGAATCCTCAATTGAGGAGAAAGGTGGACATTTCTGAGCAGGAAGCTTCAGGGAGAAATTTGGGAGGCACAGCAGAAATTCATCCGAAGGAAGAAGAACCATATAAGGAGAGGATGAGGCAATCATGGCTGACAAGGGAAATCAGGGACAGCATGAAAGCAAAACGAAAAGCATACAATATGGTGAAGATTAGTGGGAAGCTAGTGGACTGGGAAGTCTTAAAACTAGCAGAGGCTAATTAAAAAAGCAATAAGATGGGAGAAGATGAAATATGAGTTTAAGCGAGTTAGTGATATAAAAGAAGATTGCATGAGTCTTTTTTAGACATTGAAAAGGTTAGAGCGACAAGAGTGAACATTGGGCCACTGGAAAATGGCACTGGAGAAGTAGTAATGGGGAACAAAGAAACGACGGAGAAACTGAATTGGTACTTTGCATCAATTTTCACAGTGGAAGATACCAGCAACGGACCAGAACTTCAAGAGAGTGAGAGGGCAGAGGTGAGTGTAGTAGCTATCATTAAGGAGAAAGTTCTGGGGAAGCTGAAAGGTCTGAAGGTGGATAAATCACTCAGTCTAGATGGATTATGAAGAAGTTTCTGAGGAAGATAGCTGGGGAGATTACAGAGGCATTGGTGGTGATTTTTCAGGAATCACTGGAGTCAGGGAGGGTGCCAAAGGACTGGAAATGGCTAATGTAAGACCTCTGTTTAAGAAGGGCAGGAGGTAGAAGACAGGAAATTATAGACCGCCTAACCTGACTTTGGTTAACATTTCGGGTTCGGTGATCCTTCCTCAGAACACAAAACTTCCTAAATTCTGAGGAAGGGTCACCGGACCCGAAACGTTAACTCTGATATTTTCTTCACAGATGCTGCCAGACCTCTATGCTCTTCCAGCAACTTTGTTTTTGTTCCTGATTTACAGCATCCGCAGTTTTTTCATTTTTTAACCTGACCTTGGTCATTGGTAAATTTGAGAGTCCATAATTAAGGATGAGATTGCGGAATATTTGGAAGTGCATAGTAAACTAGGGTTGAATCAACATGGCTTCATCAAGGGGAGGTCGTGTCCGGCAAATCTGTTAGAATAATTTGAGGAAGTAACAAGATAGTTAGACAAAGTGGAGCCAGTGAATGTGATATATTTGGATTTCCTAAAGGGCCTTATCAGAATGCCTCACAGCAGACTGCTGAATAAAATAAGATTACATGGAGTTAGGAGCAAGGTACTAGCATGGAAACAGGTTTGGCTGGCTGGCAGAAGGCAGAGAATGGGGATAAAGAAGTATTTTTCATGATGGCAGCCAGTGACTAGTAGAATTCCGGAGGGTTGGAACCACAACTATTCACATTATACATTTACAATCTGGTTAAAGGGACTGAGGGCATTGCTGCTATGCTCGCAAATGACGCAAGGAGAGGTGAAGGAACAGGTAGTGTTCAGGAAGTGGGGACGCTGCACATGAACTTGGACATGCTCAGCAAGTGGACAAACAAGTGACTGATGGAATACACTGTGGACAAGTGTGAGGTTATGCACTTTGGGAGGAAGAATAGAGGTGTCAACTATTTTCTAAACAGGGAAAGGCTTCAGAAATCTGATGCACAAAGAGACTTGGAAATCCTAATTCAGGACTCTTTAAAGGTTAACACGAAGTTTCAGTTGGCGGTTAGAAAGTCAAATGCAATGTTAGCATTCATTTCAAGAGGGCTAGAATACAAGAGCATAGATGTACTGCTGAGGTTGTTTCAGGCTCTGGCCAGACTACATTTGGCTTCATCGGAGGCTGCACTGATGATATAACCCAGCAGGGTAATGAAACGTCTGATGAAAAACAACGAACCAGCTCAGTGAGCCAACCAACCACAACATTTGGAATATTATGAGCAGTTTTGGGCTCTGTATCTGAGGAAGGATGTGCTAGCATTGGAAAGGGTCCAATGATGAAACACTTACCATTCAAGGAGCGGTTGAGGACTCTGGGTTTGTACTTGATTGAATTTAGAAGGATATGGGAGGATCTGATTGAAACTTACAGAAAACTGAGAGGCCGGAAAAGAGTGGACATTAAGAAGATGTTACCACTAGTAGGAGAGACTAGGACCTGAAGCCACAGACTCAGAGTAAAGAGACGACCTTTTAGAACTGAGATGAGGAAGAATTTCTTCAGCCAGATGGTAGCTAATTAGTGGAACTTATTGCCACAGTGGGCTGTGGAGGTCAAGTCATTGAGTCTATTTAAGTCAGAGATAGATAGGTTCTTGATTGGTAAGGGGATCAAGATTTATGGGAAGAAGGCAGGAGAGTAGGAGTTGAGAAACATATCAGCCTTGATAGAATGGTGGGGCAGATTCAATTAGCCGATTGGCCTAAGACTGTTCCTACTTTTCATGGTCTTATGGTGAGAGCAGAGTGGAAAGTGGAAGTGAAATTGAATTTTCCAGTTTCGAACGAAAGGGTGAAGCAGTATTGATGATGTCATTGGTGCACCAGAAAAGAGATGTGGGGAGGTGTGCAAGGAATGCTGCACATACCCCTGAAAGAGACAGGCATAACTGGGACCCATGCAGATACCGATGGCCACACCGTTAATATGAAGGGAGTGAGACAAGTTAAAGTAGAAGTTGTTCAAAGTAAGAATGAGCTTGGTCAGGTGGGAAAGGATGGTGATAGATGGAGACAGTTCAAGTTTCTTTCTAGGAAGAAGCGGAGAGCCCTAAGACCATCCTGATGAGAGGTGGATAGTGACAAGGGGGTAACTGCTGCCAAGGACCAGAAATTTTGAAATCTCTGTCTGGGGACCATCTCTATCTAGCTGCTTATCTCTTCCCCCACCTCTTAACTCATCTTCAGTTTAAATACCACTTGTTCTGCTATCAGTTCTGAAGAAAAGTCAGCAGAGTCAAAATGTTAACTCTGCTTTCTCCCCACAGATGCTGCCAGATCTGCTGAGTTTCACCAGCAATTTCTGTTTTTGTTTCATATCTTCAGCATCTATAGTTGTTTGTTTTATTACACAAGATTCTTGGGTGACTGCACAGAGTATCATCGAATCCCTACACTGTGGAAACAGGCCCCTCAGCCCAACAAGTGCACACTGACCCTAAGAGCATCCCACACAGACCCATCATCTCCTTATAACCCATCTAATCTACACATGCCTGAATATTATGGGCAGTTTAGCATGGCCGATCCAGCTAACCTACACATTTTTGGACTGCGGGAGGAAACCAGAGCAAGCCCACACGGACACGGGGAGAACGTGCAAACTCCGCACAGACAGTCGCCCAAGGGTGGAATCAAACCCAGGTTCCTGGCTCTGTGAGGCAGCAGTGCTAACCACTGAGCCATCATGGTGTATATGCATGAAAAGTTTATTTTCCTTTGTGGGAGTATCTAAGACCGGAAGGTATCATCTCAGAAACTAGGGGTCACACATTTAAGACAGAAGAGGAATTTCTTCTCTGAGGGCAGTGCATGTGAGGGATTCTTTACAGCAGAAAGCTGTCAGTGCTAGAACGTTAAATATATTCAATGCTGCGATAAACTGATGTTCAATAAATGAGGAAAACAGGTTAAAGGGATAAGGCAGGAAAGTGGTATTGAGGATTATCAGATCAACCATGATCCCATTGATCTCAAGCCAGATTGATAGGCCGAGCGGTGTACTTCTGTTCCTCTGTTTTATGGTCACTAATTGCTCTGAAGAAGGTGAAGATACCTTCTTGAACTGCTGCAGTCCTTGGCCTGTTGCAACAAAACAGTTAAGAAAGGAATTCTATGATTAATTTAACCCAGTGATTGTGAATTTTAATTTGTCTTAATCTAGTTTATTACTTTCCAAGGGGCAAGTTGCATTCTAGAGATAATATTTGGTTCTGCTTCTTAATTTGGCGCCTAGCTACACAAATTGACTATACAGAACATCTTTCTTTGCCCTACCATGTCATTGATGCCTACATGGACCACAACAACTGGAACTCCCATTCCACATTTTCAGGCCTGAGCTTAGGTCTGATTCCCTCATACTGGGCTCCAGTGCAGAAATGGGCAAAAGTAGAAAACTCAGCTCCTCAAGCCTGGTCTGCTATTCAATAAGATTATGGTTGATCATTCAATAGCCTATTCCCACTTTTCCCTACATGTCCTCTGAATCCTTTAGCCTCAAGTGCTACATTCAATTCCTTCTTGAAATCATACAACGTTTCGGCCTTGACTCCTTTCTAAGGTAGCAAATTCTACAGCTCACTGCTCTTTGCATGAAGAAATTTCTCACCTCAGCGCTGAATAGTTTACCCTGTACTGTTAAGCTGTGACCCCTAGTTCTGGACTCCCTTGCCATCAGGAACATTATTCCTCTGTCTATTCCATCAGTTCTTTTTAGAATTTTAAAGGTTTTTATGAGATAGAACATAGAATCCCTAGCGTGGAAATAGGCCCTTCGGCCCAACAAGTCCACACCAACCCTCAGAGGATCCCACCCAGACACATTCCCTGATAACCCACCTAATCTACACATCCCTGAACACAACAGGCAATTTAGTGTGGCCAATTTACCTAGCCTACACATCTTTGAACTGTGGGAGGAAACCTGAGTACGCGGAGGAAACCCACGCAAATACAGGGAGAATGTGCAAACTCCACACAGACAGTCGCCCAAGGGTGGAATCAAATCTGGGTCCCTGGCGCTGTGAGGCAGTAGTGCTAACCACTGAGCCACCGTGCCGCCCACAGACCTGTACAGCATAGGAATAGGCCCTTCAACCCACAATGTTGTGCCCAACATGACAACAAATGAAACTAATCCCTTCCGTCTGCCCTTAGTCCATATCCCTCCTTCTTCTGAACTCCAGTGAATGTATTCCTAACTGATTCAACCTTTCCTCATTGGTCAGTCCTGCCATCCCAGGAGACAGTCTGGTAAAGCTTTGCTGCGCTCCCTCTAAAGCATGCACATCCTTCCTCAAATAGGAGACCAAAACTACACAAAATATTACAAGCATAGTCTCATAGCCTTATATTATTGCAGCAAGACATCCCTACTCCTGTAGAAGAATTAAGTGATTGAACATATCACTGGAAAGCTAGTATAGGAGGCTGGGCATTAGATTTCTGGGACATTTGGGACAATGCTGAGGAAGTTAGGACCTGTAGAAGGTGAAGAGTCTACACCTGTACAAATCCAGAATAAATGCTCTTTGCTAGTACTGTTGAGGAGGGTCTAAGCTAGATTGACAAGGGGAGAGAACCTGTGGGCAAATTCAGAACAGGGAGTAAGAGGCAGAAACTTAGCACGTGACTCTGAAAGACAGAGGAAGCATTTTCAAAAAATCTGTTCTCTTCATTCCTTTTCCCTAAAACTGTTCCAGTTACCTGTTATTTTTGCACTTCTTAGAGGTGTACTTGTGTATTTGCTGTTCTGTCTCACTCTCGTACCCCTGTTGAGGTCCATAGAACACACTCATGAATGTGACAGCCCTTTTTTTGTTCCCTAGCTCAATCCATTTAGCTTCCTTTGATGAGCCTTCTAACATCCTTCATTCTTCCTCACAGCTGTAATGGTTTGTTTGATCAGGATCACCAACTCCCTCTCTTTTTATCCTTCTCTCCTCATCTTAAAGTCAAATCACCAGAACGTTGCTATTACAGAAACAGAAAAGGGAACAGGAATGACAGATCAATGATATCATTCTATTGTACTTCTATTTGTGCCTTAGCACATCTGTTTTATTTGCTGTAGCCATTGTACTGAAGTATAGTCTTGAGCAGGGCAAAACTTTGTAAAATTATTCTCTAACCTTTGTTTCCTCTGCCTTCCAGATTCTCTTACTAATTTTTCTGAAATTTTCCCTCAATATGTATCCTTACTCGAAATATATTGTGTGTCATATTTTTTCCTGACTGCAAATTTACACTTTGATCTGGTTGTCACCAACATTGTTGTTGTGTCCTTAAGTCAAATGCCTGCATCCCAGCATATCTCCATTCACTATAACGAGCATTACAGTTTTGCAATGATTGGAGAATCTTACTACAAAAAATGCTAGTTTTATAATAAATTATGAAGGGTATCATGAAATATTATCTTATTTATTTTTATGTTTATTTTATATGTACACGTTTGATTTGATTCAACACATCAAGCAGAAGAGGGACCTTTGGCTACTCAAGCAGTTTTGAGGAATTTGCTCCCTTTTTGAAGGCTGAAGTGCTCTTGGCAATTCCAAATGTGGTATGTTAATATTGCAATATTTTACACACTTAGAAAACTTCAGTTGATGCTCACAGCTAGTTTAAATTCACTCTGTAAAACAAAATCTTGTTTATCAGTCCTGTCACTTAGTACCTTGACATCATTTTCACCAAACAGTTGAATGCATAACTTTTCCTTCTGGCCACACCATCCTGCTCCGTTCTTGGTGAGATCCAGATGGGTGGGACTGCCCTAGTTACATGTTTCACCATCGTCAGATTATCAGCTGCAATGGCTTCTCTTCCTGCTTCCACATTGCTACCTCAGTATTCTATCCTTGGCAGATATCTATTTTTCAATTACTTATTTCCATGTGATAATCTCGACTTCCAACTTGACTCTTAAAACATCCACTGCTATCTCAGTAACACATCAACCTGAGTCTGAATTGTTGTGCTGCTTGTCTGACATCCTGGAGGAGAAGTAATCTCCTCCAATTAAATGTTTGGAAGACAAAACCTGACACAAACTCCATTCATAAGTCACAAACTCCATCTCTGGCTGGTGTCTGAGGCCGAATTAGGATTTTGGCAACATTTTGAAGAATGTAATGAGCAATCAGCCTCACTATTTTTCAGGCTGGTGAATTGCACCACTGTAAAACCATGCATCACTGCCCTCTGCCCAGCTCTTCTTTTACTTAAATCACAATCCACAATTATGATGCTTCCATCTTAAAGGTGAAACTTCTTCTTCTTAAACTGTATCCCCAAGTTCTCCTCTCCCCCTCAAGGAGCAGTATCCTCTAATATCACCCTGCTAAGCCCCCTTGTAATCTTAAGTGTAAACAAGATGGCCTCTCATTCTTCCAAACCCAATGTGTTCAACCTTTCTGCTTAATACAAGCCCTCCACCCCAGGAGTTACTGTATGAGACTTCTTTGAACTGTTATCGTAATTGTATTATCTCACAAATAAGGAGAACAAAACTGTACATAATACTTTATATGTGATTTAACCAAGAATCTGTACAGTTGCAGTAAAATTCCATGCTTTTAATTTCTATTTCCTCTCTACATCCTGGATTTGTTACAAGGAATCCCTGTTTTGAGTCCCTTCTCTATCATGTTCCAGCATTGATCAGGTATGATCTCACCTTTCATACCATGTTTTCCTTTGAATAGTTAGATTGTGTCTTTCATATATTTTCTCTTCCAGACATAAAAATCCATGAATTAGAGGGCAGGAGTATGCCATTAAGTTGACTTTTCCATATACCATCCCATCCTTGATTATTGTAGACAGTTGTCAGACTATCTCTTTTTACCAACTCATTATATTCTATAAACAATTACATTGAGAGAGCTTCAGCAACATCATATTACATTACAATATGACCTTAACATAAAAGAAATTCACAAAAATGTAAAAAAAATCATTAATTGAAACCAAACAAATCATGGAGTATTAATTGAAAACTATTTAAGTAATTCTACTTTTCCCATTTTCCCTTCCTTCCATAGTGTCTCATGATTATGAAACTGTTGATAATATAAGCACATAAACCCTACAATATCCTTTCCCATCACTATAATGCAACCCTTGTACTTTTCTCCTTTTAATTACATAAGAACTGCACCTGCCCAGTGAAAAGAGGGAGGATTTGAAAAAAGTGCCGTTAAGTCACCCTGCGCTTAATTTCGCAGTACAGCTGTCAGGTCAGGTACTGACATTGCATTTAATTTAAAGGCAAGTGTAGAGGCAAAATCTGCATATAGTTAGGCAGAGACCAACTCATAGAAGTGTATAGCCATTGTTGCATAGATGTACTAAAGATACTATAGTGTTAAGGCAGCTAGTTGACATCACAACACATTATGGTATAAAAGGTCTCTATCGTACTGTCTGTACACAGAGTCTGAAAGTAGCCAGTCTGTTAGCAAGTCAATTGGACAGCCAGCCAACTATGTATATTGTGTAATAGTAACATAAATAAGCATATAGCCCAGATTACATATGTAAGTCTGAGCTGTCATATTAGTGTACACAGTTGTTAATCAACTTCAAGATATCGGCTTTAACGTGCACCTTAGGCTCTGTGATATATGTTATGTGGGCTGACATATTGAAAATCATATCACATCATTGCAAGTGGACACGTGGTCAGCAACCAGACACTAGAAGCGTGTCACAGCAAGTTGATATTGAAAGTTGAAATGGTGATAGCAATAATGAGAGGTGTGGAAATTCTTTTCCTCACCATCATCCGTCCACTGTCTGAATTCAGAACCGAAGTTGACACCCAACAACTAACATCCAACATCAAATTACAGTGTCTCTATGATAAATGTCACATGGACTAAAATTTGGAAAACCACATAATATCATAGTGGCAGCAAATGAGCACTGAAAGGTGATAGAAGCTGTGGCAGTTGTTAAAAATTCTTTGCTCAGCAGTTATTATTCATCAGTCTGAGTTCAGAGCTAGAAGGCAGGAAGTTCCACCAATACCATTAAGGATGAAAATTCATAATAATCATGGATCACAAACCCCTACTTGGTTTACTTAAAGACAATAAGGCAGTACTGTCCATAGCTTTGGGTTGCATTCAGCTGTGGGCTATAATACTAATTACTTATAATTATAAGTTAGGACACTGACCATGAGGCTGTGGTGACTGCGGATGCATTGAGCCACCTCCCATTAGCAGATACACCACCCCATAGTATCCCCAGTGCGAGAGTCTATAATAATATTAAAATTTCTGGACCTGCTCTCAGTCACGGCTAACAATATCAGGCTTCAGACACAGAAAGATCCAGGTTTCCAAACTGAAAAATTTGGTATTAATGGGGGAAACCGAAGGTCTTCACACTAGAATTGAAACCTTTTTGAGTTCGGAGAGACCAGCTCACTGTAGAGGATGGCGTATTGTTATTTGGAGCAAGAATTATTGTCCTGAGTGAAGATCACCGTCAAATACTGCCTGAACTCCATTAGGTTATTGACCAGGGCAGGGTGTCTCTAGAACCCTGCAGACTCCTCAACCAGTATACTCGATATTAATTTACCCAAGACTCTTTGTGTGCATCAGGGAAAGGATGACACATTACAAGCCAGCAGTAAGTGACTTAATCAAAGACAACGAAAGTAAGAATTAAACTTTTCAATTTTAACAAGTCCATTTCTAACTATCCAATTCTGTAGAAATGTAAATATTTCCCAGATACTTGTAACTTTTGCTGGTTCATCAAATTCTTTGGTTTATTCCTCTCTCTTCACTGGTTGATTCTGTAGTCATTGTAACAAGGTCAGCCAGGTGGATGTCCTAAGAGATGAGTTCCCTGATTGGGGCTGTTAATCTGGTCCAATCAGGGAGCCCTTGCTGTTAGCAATAAACAGTAGTGTCAGATGTTCTGCTCACAATGAGATCTGGCTCTGAGGAAGCCAGATCAGTGTCAAGGACTTTCCATGTGTAATTAATGGGTGCTTCAGTGACAGGATACCGGCCTCTGAGGAATTATTTCGGTGACAATAAGAGAAAAGCACACTCCTGAAGCAATTCACTTGCAACAGTCGTCTTTGAGTTGGGATAAGTGTTTGTGGCATCATGCCGTTATTTGGGAAGCTTGACTTGTTTGATCCTGCCATTGAAGACTGGGCCCAGTATGTGGAAAACATGTATTATGTTTTTCCAGGAAAGAGCCATTGGGGCAGATGAAAAGCAACGCGTAATTCTTCTGACAGCTTGTGGACTTGCAGCTTGTGGACTGCAGCTTTGTCAGTTATTAGGAGCCTAACTTTCCTGAGGCACCAGATACTAAAAACTTTCAAGAGTTGACGGATTTAGAATCATATAATCCCTGCAATGTACAAGCAGGCCATTCAACCCATCAAGTCCACATTGACCCTCTAAAAAGCATCCCACCCATACCCACCCCCATGCCTGTAGCCCTACATTTCCCATGGCTAAAACACCTCGCCTGCACATGGACACTATGGGCAATTTAGCATGGTGAATCCACTTAACCTGGACATCTTTGGACTATAGGGGGAAACTGAAGCACCTGGAGGAAACCCATGTAGACAAGAGTCGAACCAAGATCCTAGGCAGTGGTGCTAACCACTGAGCCACCATGTGTTAAGGCATATTACAACCTCAAGCCTCCTTTAATTCTGAGACGCTATCATTTTTACTTGGCAATTTAAGAATTAGGAAAATGTGTCAGGATTTTTGATTAGGTTATGACGACCAGCTGAGACATGTGACTTTGGTTTAACCCTTAATGAGATGATGAGAGACTGGATGTGGGATTAATAATGTAACCATGCAAAAGTGCCTACTAGCTGAAGCCTAACTGGAATTCAGATCAACAATATAACTGGCTTTATCCTGAATAAAGATGTAGCATTTCACTTGCAAGGTGTACTGATGAAAGGGACATCCTTGTGAGTCTGACTGAGCTAGGAGAACACCACTTGAGTGAAAGCAATTGCATGGTCTCACTCAGGACATAGACTGAACAGACTCTAGGTCAGCCCACGTAAAAACCCCAAAACAAAGCCAAGCCTTGGCCAAATGTTTAACATTTTCTTGAGGATCCGGGCCAGCAAGCCATTGCAGTTGCTGTCGGTGTATGGTCTCGAGACAGCAAAAGAATACCACTACACCGAAATTGAGTAAGAGGACTCATAGGCCAGTATGCAGGATGGTGCAAACCCGGGAAAGTCCACCTACACCTGATTTGGAACAGTTAAATTGCTTAGCAACATCCAAACCAGAACCAATAAAAATAAACATCTGGTTAATAGTCACCCATTTCTAAGGGAGATTGATATCAGCGCGTCTGTTTCCATGATCGCAAAATTAGTCTTTATCAAAATTCAGTCTGGATTCCAACCCTCACGTGTGCACAAGAACTCAGCAAGGCTGAGAACCTATACCAGGGGATCATTACTAATTAAGGGTACAACTTCAGTTGCGGTCACTTATGAGAAGCAGCTGGTTCAGTTACCAATAATTGTTGTAAAAGCCTCAGGCCCAAGCTTGATGGGGCAAAACTGGTTGAGAAAGATTCAGCTAGATTGACTCAACATTTTTTTATTCAAAAATGGCTGCCTGAGTGAAGTTTAAATTTAATAACTGGAAGTTTCTCAGGGATGTCTAGGGACTATCAGACGAACCAAAGCCAACTTTCATGTTGACCAGGAAGAAATTCCATGATTCTGCGAGGCCTAGCCTATGCCATCTGCCATATGGGCAAAAGTAGAGAAGGAAATCAGAAGTCAGAAGCGAAGGAATCATCAAACCAGTCTAGTTTGCAGAGTGGGCAGCACCGGTCATACTGTTTGTGAAGCCCGATGGGAATTGGAATCCAATTGAAACTTACAGAATACTGAATGGCATGGACAGAATGGACATTGGCAAGATGTTTCCATTGGCAGGAGAGACTAGGATCCGAGTACATAGACTTAGAATAGAGGGAAGACCCTTTAGAATGGAGATAAGGAGAAACATCTTCAGCCAGAGGACGGTGAATTAGTGGAATTCATTGCCACAGACAGCTGTGGAGGCAATGTCATTGAGTATATTTAAGGCATAGATAGATAGGGTCTTAGAAGTTCAGCAGGTCTGGCAGCATTTGTGAAGAAAAAATCAGAGTTAACGTTTCGGGACTGATGACCCTTCCTGAATTTTTCTTCTCAGATGCTACCAGACCTGCTGAGCTTCCAGCAACTTCTGTTTTTGTTCCTGATTTACAGTATCTGCAGTCCTTTTGGTTTTTATAGATAGGTTCTTGATGGTCAAGAGGATCAAACGTTACTAGGATAAAGTGGGAGAATGGGGTTGAAAAACTTATCAGCCATGATTGAATGGCAGAGCAGACTTGATGGGCCGAACGGCCTACTTTCTGCTCCAATGTCTTATGGTCTTGTGAATCACATTTATGGGAATTTTAAACAAATGATAAACTATTTTTCACAGCTGGGTAAATATCCAATCCCTTACAAAGGTGATTTATATGCAAAGCTGGAAGGGGGATCGTCCTTCACGAAGCTAGACATGAGCCATGTATACCTGCAGTTGTGCTTAGATGATGATTCCCAGAAGTATATGAGACTGCCATCTGGGGGATCATCAGCCTGTACAATTTTTCAGTAGGCAGTGAAGAACATTTTAGATGGTCTACCCTGGGTTGCCATTTATCTAGATGACATACTAATAACAGGGAAAACCAATAAGTGCGATGGAACACACAGATAACTTAGACATAGTCCTTATACATTTCTCTAAGGCAAGTCTATGCCTTAGGTGGGAAAATACATGAGTTCCAGACACCCTAAATGACCTACTTGGACTACACAGTTGACAAGACTGGGTTACACATGTTGGAAGATAAAGTGAGGACTATCAAAGGTGCCCCATTCCTACCTCTGAACCAAAGCTTAGCTCTTTCTTTGGGCTGGTGCTTTATTCTGGAAAGTTTATACATTACCTGGCCTCTATCCTGGCATCAAGTCTTAAAAAGGGTCAGCTTTGGAAATGGTCACGTAGCCAAATCCCGTATCCATCAGGGAAATGAAGGAACAGATACCATCCTCTAAGGTGTTGACACATAATGATGCCAAGCAAGATCCAGTATTGATATGCGATGCATCACCATAAGACATTCGGGTAGTATTTAGCTCAAATGTGGCTCAGTAAAGAGGAACGCCTGATAGTGTATACATCAAGAACTTTGGCTAATGCAGAGTATAAAGACGCTGTCTTGAATCACAAGAGTGTATCTGTGCGGTTCTTTTTGGATTTGATTAATTGTAGTTAAGAGAAGGCTCAACAACAACAATTTGCTTTGAATGTGAATTTTTTTAAGTGTAGTGGTAAAGATGGAAAAGAAAAAAAGGCAACAGGTGTCACGCCCTTTTGCCCGTCAGGGACCCCTTGATCAATGACTGGTCTGGAGGCTTAGGTTATTTCCTGGCACTGTTCACAATTCCGCTCCGAGGCGAAGTCCAACACTTGGGACAAAACTGTCTCTCTTAAACAGTGTAGCAAACAACCAGCACAGAGAACAGCAGATGCAGAAGACAAAAGTGCTGGCTGATACAGAAAGCACAGCTACCGAAAAACAAGCTGCAGGTGTCATCTTTGATCCGTAAGGGAACTTCACAGGACTCAATCAAGGTCATGCAGCTTGTCGAGTATCATCATTAACTTTCCCATCCTATACAATTTATTTTCTCATGCAAGCGTTGAATATTACCATCAACTTTTAGCCCTACAGCCCATCCTATACAGATGCCCACATGGAGAAGGAAGGTTTGGCAATGATATTTGCAGTCAGGAAGTTGGTCTCTGCCATATCCCAATATGCCTTGAAGTAGACTGGAGAGTGGGGTCAGGTTGATCCCTGGCAGGGCCATGTTCTTATACCTTCCTGGCTATCTTCTCGAATTTACCAAGGGCTTGACCAATTAGGAACATTGAGTTGATTGGTTTTGTCACTTTGAAATATTGTTAATGGTTCTCAATAGTTGCTAGTAGTGAACTCATTGACATGTCTGCTTTGGCAACTGGAAATCTGTTTTGTTTTTGCCAGAATATGCACCTGATCTTTTTGTCTGAGGCATGCCTGCCCCATGTATCTGGTGTTGTTTGTTTGTCAGGAAGTGTTGAACCGCGCTTTAATACTTGCTAATGTGTTTCTGGTGCATCTCTAGTTTTTAATTGTCTGGTCTTGACTGTTACAAGGAACTGTCACCTGTGTATCTGTATGTCTTGGCCAAGGCATATGCAGCACACCTTGGAAGAGGCTTCGCAGTGGTGTTAAAACTGATTCAGAGATAGTAGGAACTGCCGATGCTGGAGAATCTTTGATAACAATGTGTAGAGCTGGATAAACACAGCAGGCCAAGCAGCCATTTCTGAAGAAGGGTCCAGACCTGAAACATCAGCTTTCCTGCTCCTCTGCTGCTGCTTGGCCTGCTGTGTTCCTCCAGCTCTACACCTTGTTATCTGCAGCATACCTTGCATTTTTGGCCATTTTCTGTGTCCTGTTTATTTCCGTCGCAATGCAATGGTATTCTAGTTTTCATTTTTGTAATGACTTTTACTTGAGAAATCACAGGCTGCTATAAAGTCCAAGGGAGTCTCCAAAATGAAGATGTTGGTTGAAGGATCCCCTCGCCACCACCCAGCCACAAACCCCTATGACACTACACACAAACACGTAGTCAGGGTATCCTAGGGGAAGGAGGGAAGATGAAGACACCACCCCAGTAATTAAAACTTAAAGACTGCTCCGTTCTGACTCAGAACCCAGAACAAGACTCAGGTCTTGATGGTTGGTTACCACAGGATAGGGAATTGTGGTATACATGTATGTTGAGACTGTTTAATTTAGGCTGAGTAGTAATGAGTTAAAATAATACATGACTAAGAGCATGAAATAGAGAAACTTTAGCTTTATGAAACAGTGCATATTGCTGTAACTGCAACCTGCCTTTCCCTAGTCTGAGAAGTCACGTAGGATAGATAGCAAAAAGCTAGGGTGCGCAGCATCTGTACACTCTTACCTTCACTGCGTTCCACTTCAATTGATGTATGTTTGGTTGCCTAAGTAATGACCTTGCCTTGTGAAAACACAGTACAATTGCAGTTTGCTTTAACTTGTTTAATCAGAGCCTCCCTGACTGTCCTGTGAGACTGTGTCTTGGAGCTCTCCCTGCTGTAGCCGATTACAAGCTTGAATAAAGAAGTGCTACCGCTGAAGCAAGACTCTTGTCCTCTCATCTCTGGCTAGGCCAGCATTTATTGCCCATTCGTAATTGCCCAGAGGGCAGTTAAGAGTCAACCACATTGGACGGCAAAGTGGCTTTGGGGCGGCACAGTGGCTCAGTGGTTAGCACTGCTGTCTCACAGCACCAGGGACCTGGGTTCAATTCCACCCTTGGGCAAATGTGTGGGGTTTGCACATTCTCCCTGTGTCTGCGTGGGTTTCCTCCCACAGTCCACAGATGTGCAGGATAGGTGGATTGACCATGCTAAATTGCCCATAGTGTTCAGGGATGCATAGCTTAGGTGGGTTATAAGGGGATGGGTCTGGGTGGGATGCTCCAAGGGTCAGTGTAGACTTGTTGGGCCAAAGGGGCTGTTTCCACACTGTAGGGATTCTATGATAGCTGTGGGTCTGGAGTCACGTGTCAGCCAGACCAGGGAAAGGATAGCAGTTCCTTTTCCAGAAGGACATTAGTGAACTGGATGGGTTTTTCCTGACAATCAACAATGGATTCATAGTCATCATCAGATTCTTAAAAAAAAATTCAAATTCTACCATCTGCCATAGCAGGATTCAAACCTAGGTCCCCAGCATATTATCTGGGTCTCGGGATTAATAGTGTAGTGATGATACCATCTCCCCACCAGCAGGGTTGCTAATGGAAAGAAGACTCTGCACCGGGCTAAGTCTGATCTTCCAGGACGTGAAGGAGGTGGGTGAAATGGCAGCAGGAGTTCTAGTGCTGAACCCAAGACTTTGCCAAATGAGAAAGACAGTTTGATATAAGGAACGAGATATAACACGTCGCAGCCTCCCGTTTTTTTAAACTGACAGTATATTTACAAATGTTCCTCCATTGTGGTTGCCATGATTCTGTAAAGTTGTAGCCTTCAGCCTTGGCTGTTCGACATGAACTTCAGCTCTGAATGATCTTGGGGTGCATAGAATATACATTTTTTTCCATCTTAGGCATACACCTGCTTTGGAAAAACACCTTAGGCCTATATCCAAGTTCTTAAAGCATTTCTTATTAGTTTTCCCTGCTATCAGGACTTCATCTAGATAAATGGCAACATGTTCTCAATCATCCACTGAAAAATTGAACAGGCTGACAATACCAAAATGGCAGTCTTGTACATTGGTACAAGCCCTTATGGGTATTAATTATAGCAAAGTTCTGGGAATCCTTGTCTAAACGGAATTGCAAGTAAACATGGCTCATGTCCAGCTTCATGAAGGACAGCCACTCCAACAGCTTTGCATATAAATTCTCTATCTGAGAGATTGGGTATTTAACCAGCCACAAAAATTTGTTTACTGTTTGTTTAAAGCTCCAAAAAAGAGAAACTGACCCATTTGGCTTGAAAGTCAATATGACCAGTGTGGCTTATTCTGCGATCTGTATTGGTTTGATGATTCCTTCATTTCTTAGCCTTCTGATTTCTGTGGACACCTTTGCCCATGAGGCAAATAGCACTGGGAAGGGCTTGCGAAATCATGGAATTGCTTCCTGGTCAAAATACAAAGTCACTTCCACTCCTTCCTGGAAGACTTTTAAGTATTTAATTAGGATCTCACTCAGGCAGCTATTTTCTAATGGAAAAATATTGCACCAATCTAGATAACAAAAACAAAGTTCTGGAAAAGCTCAGCAGGTCTGGCAGCATCTATGAAGGAAGTGTTGCTTCACCTGGAAGGCATGTTTGGGCCCTTGGAAACTGGGGAGGGAGGAGGTAAATGGGCTGGTGTTGCACCTTTGCCGGTTACAGAGGAAGGTGCTGTAGGGCTGTGAGGAGGTGTTGGGGGTAAAGGAAGTGTGGACCAGGGTATCTCGGAGGGAATGGTCCCTGCAGAAGGCGGACAAGGGAGGGGAGGGGAAGATGTGTCTGGTGGTGGCATCTCACTGGAGGTGGCGGAAATGGCATCTGATGATCTTCTGGATGTGAATGCTGGTGGGATGGTAGGTAAGGATAAGGGGAAGCCTATCGCTGTTGCGGGATGGAAGAGAAGGCGTGAGGGTGAAAGTGCGGGAGATGGGTCGGACCTAGTTGAGGGCCCTGTCGACAACGGACATGGGGAATCCTCGGTTGAGGAAGAAGGTGGACATTTTGGAGGCTCCCTTGTTGAAGTTGGCCTCATCTGAACATATGTGACGGAGACGGAGGAACTGAGAGAATGTGATGGAGTCTTTACAGGAAGCAGGGTGTGAGGATGTTTAGTCCAGAAAGCTGTTGGAGTCAGTGGGTTTTTAGTGGATATTCGTGGCCGGTTTATCCCTAGAAATGGAAACAGAAATATCAAGGAAGGGAAGGGAGGAGTCAGAGGTAGACGAGGTGAAAGTGATGGCAGGGTGGAAATTGGAGGCGAATTTGATGAAGTTTTCCAATTCCAGACAAGAGAGGGAAGCAGCACCAATGATATCATCGATGTATCGGAGAAAGAGTTGTGGGTGGGGCCGGAATAGGACTGGAACAAGGAATGTTTCATGTACCCAATGAAGAGACAGGCATAACTAGGGCCCATGTAGGTACCCATGGCAACCCCTCTTACCTGAAGAAAATGAGAGGAGTTGAAAGAGAAGTTGTTCAGAGTGAGGACAAGCTCAGCCAAGCGAAGGAGGGTTGTGGTGGGTGGGGATGGTTCGGGTCTATGCTCCAGGAAGAAGCGGAGAGCCCTAAGTACCTCTTGGTGGGGAATGGATGTGTAAAGGGATTGCACGTTCATGGTAAAGAGGAGGCGGCTGGAACCTGCAAGCTGGAAATTTTGAGACTGACGTAAAGTGTCAGAGGAATCACGGATGCACGTGGGCAGAGATTGGACCGGGGAGAGAAGACTGAGTCAAGGTAGAAAGAGATGAGTTCAGTGGGGCACGAGCAGGCTGAAACAATGGGTCTGCCTCGACAGTCCTGTTTGTGGATTTTTGGGAGGAGGTAAAAATGAGCTGCGCAGGGTTACGGGGCTATTAGCTTGGAAGCGGATGGGGGTAGCTCACCGGATGAAATGGGATCCGTAACCGTAGTGGATACAATGGCCTGATGTGCCATGGTGGGGTCATGGTCCAGCGGAAGGTAGGAGGAGGTATCTGAGAGCTGGCGCTCAGCCTCTGCAAGGTAGAGGTCAGTACGGCAGACTACAGCAGCACCACCCTTATCAGCAGGCTTAATAACAAAGCCAGGGTTAGATCCGAGTGCACAGAGTGCAGTCAGTTTGGAGGGAGATAGGTTGGATTTGGTGAGGAGGCAGCAAAATTGAGGCAACTAATGTCACGTCGACAGTTCTCAATGAGCAGATCAAGTGCAGGTAAAAGGGCGGAGGGAGGGGTCCAGGTGGAGGAAGAGTGTTGGAGTTGGGCAAAGGGGCCTGTGGGATGGGGAGAGGACTCTTGTCCAAAGAAATGAACACGGAGGCGAAGACGGTGGAAGAACAGTTCAACGCCATGTCGTGCCTGAAATTTGTTAAGGGGGGGACACAGAGGGATAAAGCTGAAGCCTTTGCTGAGTACAGAGCGTTCAGCTTCAGAGAGCAGAAGGTTAAGAAGGATAGTGAATACCCAACAGGAGGTGGAGGGTACATTGGGGGCGGGGATAGAGTCTGGGGAAGGTGAGGAGAGGAAGGTTCCAGAGGGCCATGGGTATTTTTGAGTTGTTGCATCTTGTGGGCTTTGATGCCTGAAAGGAAAAGAAAAAGTTTCTCAGTAAATCTCGGTAAACATCTTTCAACCAATTTTGCCCCATTAAATGTGGGCCTGAACCTTTTATTACAATCACTGCTAACTGAACCAGCTGCTTCTCACAAGTGACTACAACCAATGTTGTACTCTTAATCTGTAAAGGTTCCGCAGTATAGGTTCTCAGCATAGCTGAGGTCTTGCACAAAGTTAAGGGCTACGATCAGTGGTATTACTGCGCCGGTATCAACCTCCATTAGAACCGGATGACCATCTAACCAGATGTTTATCTTGATTGGTAATAATTTTGATGTTGCTAAGCAATTTAATTGTTCCGGGATCTTAAAGAAAATTTTACCCTTGTGTCTCAGGCTTGGTTTTCTTCTGCGGCTTTGCTGTGGGCCAACCGAGAGTCCCTCCGATCAGGATGTGTCCTATGTAAGGGTATGCAATTGCTTACACTCAAATTGTCTTCCCCAAGCTCAGTCAGATTGGCAAGGGTGGCCACTTCCATTGGATTCCCCTGTAACCTGTGTGCTCCACTTGATGCATTTTGCAATGATAAAGCCAGTTCTTGTACCTCTTTGAAGTTCAGTAGGCTTCAGCTAACAGGCATTTTTGCACAGTTACATCGTTAATCCTGCATACCAGGCCATCTCTAAACATCTCACTAAGGATTAAACTAAAGCCACATACTTGTGCCAGTCACCTTAATCTAGTCAAAACCCTGATACAGATTCCCCTGTTCTTGAATTGCTGAGTAGAAGCGATTGTGTCTCAGAATTAGAGGAGGCTTGGGATCATAATATTCCTTAACTATATCAAGTCAATTCTTGAAAGATTTTAATACCTGGTTGCTCCAGAAAAGTTAAGCTCCTAATGACAGAAAAATCTGCAGCTCCACAGACTGTCAGGAGAATTACTCATTGTTTTTCATCTGCTACAATGTCAATTACCTGGAAAAAAATAATGCATTCTGTCCATATACAGCGCCTAGTTATCAATGGCAGAATCAAGCAAGTCAAGCTTCCCAAATAAAGGCATGATGTCAGAAAAGCTTACTCCAACTCAAAGATGTCTGTTGCAAGCGAGTTTCTTCACAATTATGCTTTACTCTTGTCGCCACTGAAATGACTCTACAGAGGCTGGTATCCTGTTCTCAAGCTCCCCTTAATTACACATAAATAGTCCTTGACTATAGTACTGCCTCATACAGAATACGGCAGCAGATTGTCGGTATCTCTAACACTCACCCTTTTTATAAGTCAGCCAGGGCTTCCTGATTAGACCAGATTAACAGCCCCAATCAGGGAACTCATATTCTGTGACCTCATTACAATCACTACACCTAAGCGTATAATTTCTGATTTGGTAAAATGACCCTGAAACAAAGTACACCCCAGAACATTAGAAAACACCATCCTTATATCATTAATACATTGTGTGTGTACAATAGACACTTGATTCCATCATTATTTTTCCTTCAGAAGTGTTATGAAAGCAGATAAAAAGTGACTCCAATGCTTTTTACAGCATAAAATCCACATACAGGGACAGCTCAGCCATTTCTTTTAAAAGCAGCAATTTTACAAGCAATAACATAGAGAGACAAAAGAGAAAAGCCAACAAAATAAGAGAAGTGTTACACTGCAACACATAATCTTTGAGCGAAATCTTACACGAGGCTTGATGTGGGCTGTGACAATACTTGTGACAGAACCATGTGAGAAGTCCCGTGGGCATATCACAATGTCAGAAGTAACTTCGTGAGACCATAAAAATAAGAACAGAAGTAGGCTATTTGGCCCCTCGATTCTGCTCAAACATTCAATTGGACCATGGCTGATCTAACACTCCTCACATCCACTTTCTGCCTTTTCCTCCTCGCCCTTGATTCCCCAACTGATCAAGAATCTATCTATCTCAACGTTAAATATATACAAGGACTCTGCCCCACAGCTCTTCGTGGCAAGGAGTTCCAAAGACTCACAGCTCTTTGTGAGAAGAAATACAACTCATTTCAGTCTTAAATGGGTGCCCTTAATTCTAATGCACTGCATCTTGTATACATTTGCTGAGTGGTGAGCAAATTTCTCACTAGGCAGCAGTGAGGTGCCAATTAAGTTGTATTTTATCTGTTAAATGCCTTGCTGATGCAACAAATTGCCTCATTGATGTTCAGCTTCCTAACTTACCAAATGTGCTCAACAACCTAGATGTAGAGAATTTGCGATATGGAAATTTTGGCACAATGTGGTACCACTCAATATGCTAATTGTTCACAATGTGTCTTAAACTCCATACATTGGCATCTTGCATCTTAACTGTGGCATCAAGGAAACCTTAGCAAAACTGGAGTCAGCAGAAATCAGGGGAGAAATTCTTCACTGGTTGGAGCTGCATTGGCACATAGAAAGATGCTGTGGTTGTTGAAGGTCAGTCATCCCAAACACAGAGCATTTCTGCAGAGTACGTCAGGGTGGTATCCGGGCCTAATCATCTGCAGCTGCTTCATTAATGACCTTCCCTCCTTCATAAGGTCAGAAGTGGGGATGTTCGCCAATGATTGCACAATGTTCAGCACCATTCTCAACACCTCAGATACTGAAGAAATCCATGTCCAAATTCAACAAGATCTGTTCAGTATCCAACGTGGGCTGACAAGTGGCAAGAAAAATTTGCACCACGTAAATCCCATAAGAGAATATCTAACTCTGCCCTTTGACATTCAGTGGCATTATGATTACTGAATCCCTCACTATCAACCCCTAGAGGAACTGTTGACCAGAATGGTGACTTTATTCACCATATACTGTAGATACAACAGTAGGTCAGAGGCAAGGAATACCACAGTGTGTAACTCCCCTCCTCACTCCCCAAAACCTGCCCATCATCTACAAGGCACAAGTCAGGAATGGAATACTCCCCACTTGCATGAATGGGTGCAGCTCCAAAAACACTCAAGATTCTTGACACAATTAAGTATAAAGTAGCCCACTTGATTGGCATCACATCCACAAGCACCCACATCCTCCACCACCAATGCTCAATGCTCAGTAGCAGCAGTGTGCACCATCTTTAAAATGCACTGCAGAAATTCACCAAAGATCATAAGACAGCACATTTTAACTTCCACCCACTACTATCCAGAAGGACAAGGGCAGCAGATAAATGGGAATACCTCTGCCTGTAAGCTCCCCACCAAGCCACATCATTCTGACGTTCCTTCACAGTCACTGGGTCAAAATCCTGGAATCCCACCCTATTGGCATCATGGGTATCGTCGACAGCACATAGACAGCAATAGCTCAGAAAGGCATCTCAGCACCATCTTTTCAAGGGCAGCTGGACTGGAGGTTGGCTAACATTGTGCCACTGTTTAAGAAAGGTGGTAAGAAAAAGCCAGGGAGGTATAGACTGGTGAGCCTGACATCTGTGGTGGGCAAGTTGTTGGAGGAAGTCCTGAGGGACAGGCTTTATACGTATTTGAAAAGGTGAGGGCTGATTAGGGATAGTCAACATGGCTTTGCGTTTGGGAAATCGTGTCACACTAATTTGATTGAGTTTTTTGAAGAAGTAACAAATGGGATTGATGAGGAGAGAGCAATTGATGTGATCGACATGGATTTCAGTAAGGTATTCGACAAGGTTCCTTGTGGTAGACTGGTTAGCAAGGTTAGATCACATGGCAGACAGGAAGAACTAACTATTTGGATACAGAACTGGCTCGAAGGTAGAAGACAGAGGGTGATGGTGGAGGGTTGCTTTTCAGACTGGAGGTCTGTGACCAGCAGTGTGCCACAAGGATCGGTGCTGGGTCCACTGCTTTTTGTCATTTATATAAATGATTTGGATGTGAGCATAGGAGGTATGGTTAGTGAGTTTGCAGGTGACACCAAAATTGGAGGTGTGGTGGATAGTGAAGAAAGTTACCTCAGAGTACAACAGGATTTTGATCATTTGGGCCAATGGGCCGAGGAACAGCAGACAGAGTTTAATTTAGATAAATGTGAGGTGCTGCATTTTGGAAAGACAAATCAGGGCAGGACATAAACACTTATTGGTAAGGTCCTGGGAAGTGTTGCTGAACAGAGACCTTGGAGTGCAGATTCATAGTCCCTTGAAAGTGGAGTTGCAGGTAGATAGGATAGTGAAGAACGTGTTTGGTGTGCTTGCCTTTATTGGTCAGTGCATTGAGTAAAGGAGTTGAGAGGTCATGTTGGAGCTGCACAGAACATTGGTTCAGCCACTTTTGGAGTGTTTCTTGCAATTCTGGTTTCCCACCTATAGGATGGATGTTGTGAAACTTTGAAAGGTTCAGAAAAGATGTTGCCAGGTTTGAGCTATAGGGAGAGACTGAATAGGCTTGGGCTGTTTTCCCGAGAATGTTGGAGGCTGAGCGGTGACCTTATGGAGGTTTATAAAATCATGAGGGGCATGGGTAGGGTGATAGGCAAGGTCTTTTCCCAGGTGAGGGAGTTCAAAACCAAAGGGCATAGGTTTAAGGTGAGGGGGGAAAGATATAAGAGGGACCTAAGGAGCAACCTTTTCATACAGAGTGTGGTGCGTGCGTGGAATGAGCTGCCAGAGGAAGTGGTGGAGACTGGTACAATTACAACATCTAAAAGATAAGGATTTAGAGTGATATGGGCCAAGTGTTGGCAGATGGGACTAGATTTATATAGGATATTTGGTCAGCATGGACAGGTTGAACCAAAGGGTCTGTTTCTGTGCTGTATATCTCTATGACTCTAACTGGAGACAAGCAATAACTGTTTAGCCCCGCCAGCCATGTCCACATCTGACAAGTGAATTCTCAATATTGCTTCTCAGGATGGACACTTTCAATCATTCATTCATCTACCAGCACAGATCTACATATTATTATGATCCAAATATGTTGGATGAAATCTTCTCAGTCACTGGGCATCTTGGGCTAAGGCGAAATAATTGGGACTAGCCAGTGAAATATCCAGTGAGGTCTTTCTTGACTTTGAGACCAAAATGTCACATTTTGCAACCAATTCTGGATGGTGGGACAAGATTCTAACTAGTAAGTGTTGAGAGGCCTTTTAGCATGAATTATCTCTCATTATCACACTCATTAGTACTTAATTTTGCCTCACTAATTTTCAGTGTCTCATCCTCTCACCAACCCAATTGAAACTACATGCCGAGATTTCCCAACCTGAAATTCAGTATGCGTACCTAATGACTCCAGCTTGTAAAAACCGGAAGAACTGCAGATGCTGTAGATCAGGAACAAAAATAAAGTTGCTGGAAAAGCTCAGCAGGTCTGGCAGCATCTGTAAAGGAAAAAACAGAGTTGACATTTCGGGTCCGGTGACCTTTCCTCAGAACTGGAAGGATCTGAAGAACTGAGTAAGGGTCACCGGATCCAAAACGTTAACTCTGTTTTTTACCTTCACAGATGCTGCCAGACCTGCTGAGCTTTTCCAGCAACTTCTGTTTTTGTTTAATTCCAACTTGTAGTTCACTTCTCCAGAAATCCATTTTGGAGACCAGCCACCAATATCTCGGGGCATACTTTGTGGGCAGTGGCTGCACGTACACCATGTCCACAGACCTTGGCATCCAATAAGTATCGATCTTGCAGTACAGTTTTACAGTTCAATGCTGTACTTTAATTACACCATCGCCTTCCATTGCAATGCTGCTGTAAGGACACTTTACACACAGGGACAGGGACAAGCACCAAACTCACCGTTTGGACCAGGGGCATTTCAGGGCTGCCTGTCTGCAGTTTTAGTACCCACTGATAAGCATCCCTGCTTTGCCTTGTCTGTTTGCACTTTGCCCTCTCAACCAGAGCTTAAAGATTCACAGAGATAAAAGGTACTGCAGATGCTGGAGAATCCGAGATAACAAGCATGGGGCTGGATGAACACAGCAGGTCAAGCAGCATCATAGGAGCAGGAAAACTTGACGTTTCGGGCCTAAACCCTTCATCAGAACTTTTTTTTTTTTTTTTTTGGTTTTGGGGAGGAGATAGAAGCGGGCGGTGCGGGGTTGGGGAACGATGAGGTTGGAGGCGGTGGGTGGGAGGTCACCTGAGGTGATGAGGTTGTGGATGGTTTGGGAGATGATGGTTTGATGCTCGGGGGTGGAGTCATGATCCAGGGGGCGGTAGGAGGAGGTGTCAGAGAGTTGGCGCCTGGCCTCAGCAATGTAGAGGTCAGTGCGCCATACTACGACTGCCCCTCCCTTGTCCGCGGGTTTTATGGTGAGGTTGGGATTGGAGCGGAGGGAGTGGAGGGCTGCACGTTCTGCGGGGGAGAGGTTGGAGTGTTTAAGAGGGGTAGAGAGGTTGAGACGATTGATGTCTCGACGGCAGTTGGAGATGAAGAGGTCGAGGGAGGGTAGGAGGCCTTGGGGTGGTGTCCAGGAGGAGGGCTTGTGTTGGAGGCGGGAGAAGGGGTCAGTAGAGGGAGGGTTAGATTCCCGGTTGGAGAAGTAAGCGTGGAGGCGGAGGCGGCGGAAAAACTGCTCAATATCCAAACGTGAGCGGTATTCGTTGATATGTGGGTGGAGGGGGACAAAGGTGAGCCCTTTACTGAGGACTGACTGTTCGTCCTCAGTAAGGGGGAGGTCTGGGGGGATGGTGAACACCCGGCAGGGCTCAGTGCTGCTGTCTCCTCCGGAGCTGCTGGCTGTGGAGGCTGTGGGCGGAGTTACGTCTGCGTCGGCTGTGGGCGGAGTTACGTCTGCGTCGGGTGTTGTGTCTGCTTCGGTGGTGGGCGGAGCGGCGTCGGCGGTGGGCGGAGCGGCGTCAACAGCGATGACGGTGTTGGTTTCGGTGAAGGAGGCGGTTGTTTCTGCAGCGGAGGCGTTCGCTGTCCCGGAAGTGGGGTTCCCGGCGGTGGCGGATGTGACGTCATCAGTGGGTTCTCCGACAGTAGCCTCGTGGCCAATGGCGGCGGGTACATTGTGGGGGAGGTCCTGGGTCCGGCTGGGGATTTGGGGAGTGGGGGAAGCCCGTTTTGGGTGGTGGGTATCAGTACGTTTCCTGTACTTACGGTTTTTGGTGTCCAATAAAGCTGAGTAGAATTGTGAATTCAGGCTGTGGATCCTACGGAGAATAAAAAACAGAAGAGGTCCTTTGCAGGTCTGGGAGAGGGAGGCTCTGAGCTGGGGTAGGCTTGATTGTAGTGCCTGGAGGTGCCTGCGCATTGCTGAAAGTGTGTGTTTCAGGAGTCGTAGGGAGAAGCGCTTCTGGAGGGTCTCAATGTTCTCCATGTAGATATTGTCACGGTTGGGGCCAAATTGGGAAGGCTTGAATGTGGATTGTAGTCCATTGGGGATGATCTGGTTCCGTAGGCAGGTACTAAGAAAGGTGATGTGGCTGTGGTACCTGGTTTGCTTCAGGACGTGGTCGAGCAGTTTCAAGGCCGAAGAGGTGATGAGAGAGTTGCAGTGGGAGAGAGAGTTCCCTGAGGTTTGTCCGGAGGGAGGAGGGTAACTTCTTCAGGGTAGGCATCCTTAGAAGAGGCTTCGCAGTGGGGTTAAAATTGTATCAGAGATAAAAGGTACTGCAGATGCTGGAGAATCCGAGATAACAAGC
>JAHRHZ010000279.1:1943553-1959757 GCA_024137785.1 Ginglymostoma cirratum | reverse complement strand
TGCTGCTTGGCCTACTGTGTTCATCCAGCTCCACACCTTGTTATCTCCTAAATTCTACTTGTATGCTGTTCCAGTAAACACAAGTCCCACTTATATAAACCCGAGAAATAAGAAAATAAAACTTCATCTCTCAAAGTCTACATGCCTTTCTTCTGCTGTTCTCAAGTCATAAATACTTTTCTTCCGCTGATCCGGCTGTCAGGGATGTCTTTTTTTCTGTGAAGTCTTCAGAGACGACTCTTAGCTAGTTGCCAAAACATCAAAACAAGCCTAAGGTTTCCAATCACACAGCTAATTGATACATTTTTCAGTTTTAGAACTGGCTGTAACAATTCAGCTGCTTACAGACACATTTTCGTTTAAATCCCCATGCTCAGAAAAGCATATCACCTCTTAAAGGGACTGCGGACTCTTCACCCCCCCCTATCGTTTTCTTACAAACAAATTCTAGCTTCCTGCCTTCCAATTCACGATTAGTCTACACAACTTCGTAACACCTCCACCCTTAAGAAAAAAAAACTATTACTATGAAAAAATTCCTTTTTTAAAAATCTTAACACCATTATCATGAGATACAAAGGTCAGTAATCTAAAGTTACACCTTTCATACTAATTCTGCATACATATCTAACATATGTACCGGTTCTAATCTACACATTTTCTTTAAAACCCACGATAACGCAACTGCAATAACATTCTTGCAACCTGCAACATGTACAATCTGAAAATAAAATGCCTGTAACATATGACTCAAATGAAATAGTCTCGTATTCTTGTCCTTAGATTTTGCAAAAGGGTGAGAGGGTTATGGTCTCAATACACAACATCTCCAAAACATTGTTTGTAACATAAACATTAACATGTTGGAAGGCCAGTACCAAACTCAATAATACTTTTTCAATGATAGAGTATTTTCTCTGGTGGATATTGAGTTTTTTAATAAATAACCAATTGGCCTTTCAATTCTGCTATCAGGCTCCTGTATCAACAAATCTACAACCCCTGCATCGTTGGCAATGATAGCGATTTTAGAGGGTTTCAACAAATTTGGTGTGGCTAAAACTGGTGCAGTGGTTAACACAGTTTTTAAGTTCTCAAATTCCTGCTAGCATTGTGCTGTCCACCAAAATTTCGTATTGTTCTTTCGCAAATCCGTCAGGGGTGCCACCACGCTACTAAAGTATGATACAGACTTCTGGTAGAATCCATTCAGTCCCAAAATTCAAAGAACTTTTTTATTCAAGGATAGTCTTGGAAATTCATCAATGGCCTTTGTCTTCACGTTCCTCGGGTTCTTCCTTCCATGTCTGAACTTGTGTCCCAAGAACATCACTTGTGCTTTTGCGAATTCAGTTTTTGCTAAATTTATAACCAGTTTTGCCTCCTGTAGTCTTTCAAAGAGCTCTGCCAAGTGCACCATGTGATCTTTCCATGAATGGCTAAAGATCACTAAGTCATCTAGATAGACACAATTAATCAATCTTTCCACAATTCTTTTCATAAGTCTTTGAAATGTGGCTGGTGTCTTCTTCATTCCAAAGGGCATTGCATCATATTGATACAGCCCATTTGGGGTTACAAAAACTGAAACTTCTGTTGCTCTCTCCGACAAAGGTACTTGCCAGTAACCATGAAGTAATTCTAACTTTGTGATGTAAGTGGCTTGTCCAGCCTTTTCCACACAGTCCTCCAGGCTTGGAATTGGGTATGAGTCCAATTGAGCTATGGCACTGACCTTCCAATAGTCCATGCAGAATCATTGAGTACCATCAGTTGTGAGAACCAACACAATCGATGAACTCCACTCACTTTGAATTGGTTTGATGATGTCTTCTTGGAGTAATGCTTCCACTTCCTTCTATATTTGTGTGGCTTTGAGAGGATTAAATCTGAAGAGTGTTGTTTTATCAGCGAAGCATTCTCTACTTCAACCTCATGTACTGTGGTATTAGTCCTCCCCATTCTATTCCTACATTTGTCCTCATATTTCTGCAACCAATCTTCAATTCAGTTCTGTGTTCCTGATACAAATATCTCACTAACCTATCCCAATCTCCAGAGACTTCCTCATTATTTAGAGATAGCAAGGACAGCAGATTCTGGAGTCAGAGATAACACAGTGTGGAGCTGGAGGAACAGAGCAGGGCAGGCAGCATCAGAAGAACAGGAAAGGTGATGATTCGGATCAGGACCCTTCTTCAGAAATGGGGAGGGGAATCGAGTTTAGAAATAAATAGAAAGAGGAAGGGTGGGGCTGGGGAAGGTAGGTGGGATGGTGAAAGGTAAGTCCAGGTAGGGAATGGTGAGGATTTGTCAGTGAGGTGGGAGGGAACATGGACTGGTTGTGGCAAGTCAAGGAGGCAAGAATGAGCGCAAGAATTGGACATGGGATAAGGCTGAGGATGGGGAGATTTTAAAACTGGTGAATCCCATGTTTAGGCCATCAGGCTGTAGACTCCTGAGACGGGTATGAGGTGCTGCTCCTGCAGTTTGCAGGTGATGTCATTGAAATACTGGCGGAGGCCCAGGATGGACATGTCACCCAGGGAGGTGGGAGGGGGAGTTAAAATGGTTCGCGACCAGAAGGTGTTGTCATTTGTTGCGTAGAGAGTGCGGATGCTCAACAAAATGGTCTTGGAGTGTACACTTGGTCTCACCAATGTAGAGGAGACTACGTCAGGAGCAGTGGATGCAGTAGACCAAGTTGACAGATGTGCTGGTGTAACCCCTGTCTAATGTGCAAAGTTTGTTTTGTGCCTTGAATGCGAATCCCACATCTGCTCCACACCCCCCACTAACCCCAGCACCCCCGGCACCTTTCCCTGCAACCACAGGACATGCTACACCTGCCCCTACACTTCCCCCCTCACCTCCATTCAACAAACAACAACACCTTCCGGTCGCGAACCATTTTAACTCCCCCTCCCACTCCCTGGGTGACACTCCCTGGCCCATCCCAGGCCTCCTCCAGTGTCACAAAGACACCACCCACAAACTGGAGGAGCAGCACCTCACATTCCTCCTCGGGAGTCTACAGCCCAATGATCTAAACGTGATTTTACCAGTTTCAAAATCTCCCCACCCTCAGCCTCATCCCATGACCAAACCTTCCTCTCATCCCCGCCTCCTTGACCTGACACAACCTGTTCACCTTCTCTCCCACTTATCTTCCCCTCCACCTCACTAACCAATCCCCACCACTCCCTACCTGCATTCACCTATCACCATCCCACCTACCTTCCCCAGGCCCACCCCTCCTCTCTATTTATTTCTGAGCTCCCCTCCCCCTCCCCTTTACTGAAGAAGGGTCCTGACCTGAAATGTCAACTTTCCTGTTCCTCTGATGCTGCCTGGCCTGCTGTGTTCCTCCAGCTTCACACTGTGTTATCTATTCCTCATTATTTAACTTATTTTGACTTACATCAAAATCCAAATCATATGGATTTGATTCCTTACTCTGAGTGGTAGTAATTAATATCTGTTTCTCTGGTTCCCTTTTCCTGAGATAGTAAAGTTTCAGCATATTCACATGACATACCTGATAATACTTTTTTTCTATCTGGTACCTTTACCAGATAATTCACCTGACTTAACTTCTTCTCAATCTGATAGGGACCACTGAAGCTTGCTTTGATGGATCTCCTACCATTGGTAACAACACCAACACTTTATCCCCATGGGCATACGTATGAATTTTAGATTTGACATCTGCTTCTTGCTTCATTAGATGCTGTGCCACTTTCATATGTTGTCGAGCTAATTCACTGACTCTGTTTAATCTTTCTCTCACTGCAGATACATAATCCAACTGTGAGATCTCTGACTTCAGGTGTATCAACGTTTCCTTAATTAATTTTAAAGGTCCTCTTACTTCATGCCTAAATATCAACTCAAATGGAGTAAACTGCGTTGATTCATTTGGGGCATCTCTAATGGCAAACAATATAAATGGGATACCTTTATCCCAATCATTTGGGTAATCCTGGCATTAAGCGCTCAGCATGGTCTTTAGGGTCTGATGCTACCTTTCCAATGCTCCCTGGGATTCAGGATGGTACGCACTTGACTTACATTGTTGGATGCCTAAACTACCCGTGACTTCCTGAAGTAGTTTGGCAGTAAAATTAGACCCTTGGTCTGACTGAATTTCCCTGGGTAATCCACAACGGGTAAAGAAAGCCAGCAGCTCCTCCACAACTCTTTTTGCCTTTGCGTTCCATAATGGAATTGCCTTCACAGATCTGGTAGGAACATCCATTAGGGTTAGCAAATAATGGTTCCCACTTCGGGTTTTAGGGAGGGGACTTACACAATCAATCATAACCCACATGAAAGATTCTTCAGTTGCAGGAATTGGTGTCAAAGGCGCTGGTTTTATTACTGCCCGTGGTTTTCTTATCATTTGACACATATGACAGGTAAGGCAAAATTCAACCACATCCTCATGTAATCCAGGCAAATAGAAATGCTTTTGTATCTTAGCCTGAGTCTTCCTCACTCCTAGTTTACCTCCTACCAGTAATCCACATGCTACCCGCAATTCTTCCTGTCTGTATACTACCGGCAACACAATCTGGTGCACTTCTCTGCACTAACCTGCTGCAGTCTCCATTTTTGCCTTAGGATTCTATCCTTAGCGTAATTACATTCTGAATACATTCTGATTTCCGAGTAGGCTTTTAGATATAAACCTTTTATCGTCTCATCTTTTTGTCGTAACTCCAGTAATCTTTCAGAACTAAATACCTCTACCTGATCCTCTTCCTGTTCAGGTTTTTCCTTCACTATTTCATCAAACAGAATGTCAGCTAATTGGATCTGAACTCCTTCATCTTTCTCTTTGGTTTTTGCTTCTTGCTGTAACTTATCATTGTGGGGTCTTGTTACCACACAGTCCAGGAAAATTCCAGGGTATTTTTTTTTAATTCCTCAGTTCCCTGGTTTTCCTTCGGCTTCTCCACTACACCTTTGATCCAGCTAGGTCGTTTCCAAGAACATGTATTCATGGAATAGACACTCTTTCAGTCACCCCATTGTCACTACCCCAGTCTTGATTGGACTTTACAACCTGATCTTAAACAGGGGGATGCTAAATTTCTCTCCATTTATTCCACAGATTACTGCTGTCTCGGGTAACATTTCAGAAGGAGTGCAAATACTTAGGTACTGATTGGCTCCCGTATCTCTCAAGATTTTAACTTCTTTACCTTCTCCCTCTGTTCTTCCTGAGGAAACCTTACCAAGAGAGGTGAAGTCTTTGTAGAGATCAGGCACCATTTCACTAACCAGCCCGTGACTAGGCTTTACACTCTTCTGCAGCTCCTCGACTTCTCTTGGGATTTCCTTCACTACTTCAAATAATCCCACTGGTTTAGTCTCTTTTACTGCATCCTTTTTCCCAGTGCCTTTCTTAATCGACCAGCACTGTGATTTTATGTGTCCCACTCCATTACAGTGAAAACACCTGAGGCCTTTCATCTCCTTTTCACCCACTTGAGTTTCTTTTTTCACCTGTATTAAACTGTTCCCAGTGTGATCTACTTTTTGTTTTTCACTGAAGGATCTCCCTTTTTCCCAATTTCTATCCTTCAAGGAATGAAATTGCTGTCAGAAGCTAAATTTCAATTTATGCACTAATGTGTATTCATCCGCCATCTCTGCAGCTCTTTTCGCTGTTTGAGCTTTCTGTTCCTCAACATGATTTCTTATTATTTCTGGAAGTGACATTTTAAGCTCCTCCAGCAAAATAACCTCTCTAAGAACCTTATATGTCTTTTCTATCTTTAATGCTCTCAATTATGTATCAAAGTTGCTACGTTTAATCCTTTCAAACTTGATATAATTCTGATCTGGTTCGTTCTTTTCAACTTCTAGTTCCAAATTCATCTTTTCCAATGTGAACATTCTTTCTTTTTCTTGCCTCTCTTTTCCCCTTATTCTCTTTTTTCCCCCTGGTCTTCTCTCTTTCTTTTTCCCTCTCCTCTCTCTCTCTTTCTTTTGTTTTTCCTCTGTTTGTAACCATAATTCAAACTGTTCCAATTCCCTTTCATTCTCTAACTCCAGTTGTCTTATTTGCAATTTAATTTTTCTGGCTCCCCAGCACTTTCCTGTTTCTCTGGTATACCTAAATGCTTGATTAAGTCCTTTATAATTTCAGCTTTCCTCTTGTCCCTAGTTAAACCATTTTCTAGCCTGTTTGCTAATTCTGAAAGTGTATCCTTCCTCTATTTTTCAAATTCTCTGGGCAAACTTGGGAAGCATCCTCAAGTCCCAGTACCTCTGAAGCAATATTAAGAGCCATTTCCTTCACTTTTTCTCACCTAAGTTTTATTTAAACATCTAGGACACTAATCCCCAAGTCTGTTTAAATTTGTCCAAGTCCATTCAAATCCATTCAGATCCCCTACACGAACTGGCCAGATCCTGGATGAGCCCCCAAACTGTTATGGAGAAGGAGAGGTTAAATGAAAGAAAAGCCCTCATATTCACTTTATAAGAAACTAGTTACAATTTATTTATTTAACCCTAACAATGAACAAATCAACAGAATTACGAACAAACCAAACAATTCCCCCTAACTACTAACTCTTCCCTAACTGAACTAAATTCTACTGGTATGCTGTTTCAGTAAACACAAGCCCCACTTATATAAACCCAAGTAATAAGAGAATAAATTAAAACTTAATCTTTCGAAGTCTACATGCCTTTCTTCAGTTGCTCTCAAGTCATAAATGCTTTTCCTCCGCTGATCGAGATGCCAGGGAGGTTTTCTCTGTGAAGTCTTCTGTGAGGACTCTTAGCTAGAAGTGCCATACTTTTTATGGATAGACGGTGCTTTCTTAGAGAGCTTAGCAATTTATTGTGAGAGCTAGATGATTTTTTCTCAGATGGCAGTTTGCTCTTACCCTGATTTTCAAAAACCCTCTCCTTGTATACCTTGGATGATATATCAATTTTCTTATAATAGCATTGGTCTGAGTTTGCCAAAACTATCAGATTTAAATTCAATTGACTTTCAACCATTAAGTGCCAGGTTTACATTCATTGGCTGATTCCAGCTAGTTGCCAAAGCACCAAAACAAGCCTAAGGTTTCCAATCACACAGCCAACTGATACATGTTTCAATTTTAGAACTGGCTATACATCTTCAGCTGCTTACAGACACGTTTTTATTTAAACCTCCAAGCTTAGAAAGCACATCACCTCTTAAAGGGACTGTGCACTCTTCTCCCTTACCATTTTTTTACAAACAAATTCTAGTTTCCTGTTCATGATTACTCTACACAACTTCGTAACAGTATATTAAGAGGCTGAGTACATAGTCTTGCAGAGCACTGGTGTTGAGGATTATTGTAGAGGTGGTGTTGTTGCCTATCCTTACTGATTGCAGTATACGGCTCAGGAAGTTGAGAATCCAGTTGCATGGGGGGAATCGAGTCCTAGGTCTCAAAGTTTAGAGATGGGTCTGTTGGGATTATGGTGTTGAAGGCGGAGCTAAAGTCAATAAATAGGAGTCTGATGTGGGTGTCCTTGTTATCCAGATGCTCCGCGGATGAGTGCAGGGCCAGGGAGATGGCATCTGCCCTGGACCAATTGTGACGGTAAGCAAATTGTAGTTGATCAAGGCAATGTGGGAGGCTGGAGCTGATGTGTGCTATTACTAACCTCTTAAAGTACTTCATAATGATGGATGTCAGAGCCACTGGGTGGTAGTCATTATGGCATATTGCCTGATTTTTCTTTGGCACCGGGATGATTGTGATCTTCTTGAAAGATGGGAACCTCGCATCAGAGTAAGGAGAGATTAAAGATGTCTGCGAATACTTCCACCAGCTGGTCCACACAGGATTTGAGTTCACTTAATGTGGGTTTACCGTCAAGAAGGCCGCTCTGACGTCTGTGGCATTGACTGTGACTACAGGTGCACCCAAGGCTTTCGGGGCAGGTGACATTACTTCACTGGCCTTCTGTTCAAAATGAGCATAGAAAGCATTGAGCTCATCTGGGAGGGATGCATTGTTTCTACTCGACTTCGCTTGTAGCCAGTTAATTGTGTAAGCCTTGCCACAGTTGATGTGTGTTCATGTGGTTAGTCTCGGATTCTCGTTTAGTCTGGTATTGTCTCTTCGCATTCCTGATGCCTTTGTGAAGAACATACCTAGATTTCCTATGTAGGTCAGGGTCACCTGACTTGAACACCTCAGACCCAGACTTCATTAGGGAGTGGATCTTCCAGTCCATCCATGGTTTGCAGTTGGGGAACATTCAGATTAACTCTTTGGCATACTGTCCTCGACACACTTACTGATGAAGTCTGTGAAGGTAGCGGCATACTCATTTGTGTTGGTTATTGAATTTTTGAATATGGACCAGTCTACCAACTCCAAGCAGTCATGCAGGAGCTCGTTCATTATCTCAGACAAACATTGTACAGTTTTCTGTACTGGATCCTCATGTTTCAGTTTCTGCTTGTAAGCTGGCAGAAGGAGCACAGCCTTTTGGTCTGGCAAGGAATGGAGTGATTGCGCAGCAATAGTCCAGGCTGTTTGGGCTTCTGGTGAGACAGGAGATGTGTTGATATAATTTTGGTAGCACACTCTTAAGGTTGGCCTAGTTGAAGTACTGGCTACAATAAACAAGGCCTCAGGGTATTCCATCTCAAGGCAATTTGTAGCAATGTATATTTCATCAAGTGCACACTTCACTTCCACATGAGACAAGATGCAAACAACTGTCAGCATAGCAGAAGTGAACTCCTGCAGCACTTACAGGGACAGCACTTCACGGTTAGATATTCTGGGTTTGTTTCAGTTGCCAACTTTACAAGTAATGCAGCAAAATACCTTAAAAATAATGCACAACCCAGCATTGACTTTCCTTCTAAAAATGATATTCACATTCAGGCTATGTACAACCTCAAACTGAATTTCATGATACAAAACAGCAACAGTCATAAAGTTGAACATCACCCTGACTGGTACAACTCCACTGCTCGTATTTTGTAGAAAAATAGCACTCCAACTGTATGTTTAGATTTAAGGCAGTTCAACGTTACACTAAAAAGATGTCCTCACAAGATTTCATCCCTAGATAAGTATAATCCCAAGCTCTGTTCCAAAGAAGAGTCACGTTTGAATGCCGTGGTTGAATGGCAGATTAGACTTGATGGGCCGAATGGCCTAATTTCTGCTACTATGTCTTAAGGTCAAATTGATACATTGACTGTATTACTCTCCCCACAGATGCTGCCAGACTTGCTGAATTTCTGAAATGATTTCTGTTCTTATTTAAAATCTCCAGTCGCCCCAGTACTTTATTTTTCTAAATTTATTGCTTAGAATGGATATTGGTCCATACATCATTCCCCAGAGCCACAAGAAGCCAACAACTTTGGAGGGTGCTTTTCTCTTAAGTTACCATTTGGATTGCCCTTTAGCCAGATTATATTCCAACAACATGTGGTTTATGTCAGAGCAAGTCCACCAGCTTGTCACTGTATCATAGATGACATTGCAGTTCTTGTAAAAACTAAACATGACCATGACACACATTTCTATTACCTCAAAGTAATGCAAAATGCACTGTCTTTTGCAATAGCAAAAAAACGGTCAGATCAACATGAACCATCGACTTCTTCAGATCAATCTTCTCTTCAAACAATATTCGGGCTGATCCTCCCAAAATAGAAAATGTATGTAAGATGCCTACACCAGAAGACAAAGGTGATTTACGAAGGTGCCTCTGTTCCTTCAACTTTGTGTCCCCATATATTCAGAATGTTTCAACCAAGTAATTTCCTCTTTGACATTTACTTCACAAAGGCTCAACATATTTGTGGCATGAGAATCACAAACATATATTTTTCAGTCTCTTGAATGTGCCTTATTATCATGAGTATGTTTTTCAATATGATCCCTCCAAGCTTTTTGCATTGGAAGTAGATACACGCTGGTAAGGCCTTGTTGCATATTTGTTACAGGATGACAAGCCTATGGTGTTTAGTTCCAAAGGCCTCATGACAGGTCGGGTTAACTACTTCAACATAGGAAAGGGAACTCTTGATCTAGTTTTTGGAATATAAATGTTCCATACAGACCTAATCGGTTAGCATTTCAGTGTGCAAACTGATCGTAAGCCAATTGTACGAAGATCAGATGTTAAATTTAGAAATACAATGCAAACCAGGCTTGCACATAACTATTCCAGATGCTCTCAGCTAACTTCCAAATCATGTTCGGGACAAAGATATTCTTCTAGAAGCTCCATCTCCAACTTCCAGTGGATATGGTTGAATCTGAATCAGAAGATAGTCTCCACATTGACCTCACTCATGTATCTCTCCAAATGTCTTTTAAATGTTATAACTATATCTGCGTCTACCACTTCCTCTGGCAGTTCACTCCACATACAAATCACTCTCTGTGTCAAAAAGTTGCCCCTAAGGTCCGTTTTAAATCATTCTCCTCTCAACTTGCTGCTTGGCCTGCTGTGTTCATCCAGCTCTGCACCTTGTCATCTCAGATTCTCCAGCGTCTGCAGTTCCTACTATTTCTTAAAAATATGTTTCTTAGTTTTGAACTCCCTCCGCCCTGGGAGACGAATGCTGCTATTGACCTTATCTATGGCCCTCATGATTTTATAAATCACTATAAGATCACCTCTCAAACTCCTACACTCCAGTGAAAAAGGTCTCAGCTTATCCAGCCTCTCCTTAAAACTCAAACCCTCTGGTCCTGGCAACATTCTGATAAATCTTCTGTGAACCCTCTCTAATTTAATAATGTTCTCCCTATTGTAGGGTGACCAGAACTGTACACAGTACTCCAAAAGTTGTCTCACCATTGTTCTGTTCAACTTCAATATGACATCCCAACTCCTATACTCAATGGCTTGAGCAATGAAGACAAGCGTGCTAAACACCTTCTTAACCATCCTGTCGACCTGTCATGCAACTTTCAAAGAACTGTGTACATGAACCCCTATGCCTCTTTGTTCATCAGTACTACCCAGGGCCCTACTATTAACTGTATAAGTCCTGCCCTTGTTTGTTTTACCAAAACACAATACATCACATTTATCCAAATTAAACTCCATCTGCCATTCCTCAGCCCATTGGTCCAGTTGATTCAGGTCCTTTCTGTAATCTTAGATAACATTCTTCACTGTTGACTACAAATTTTCGTCAAAGTCAGAAGTCACATGACACCAGGCTATAGTCCAACAGGTTTATCTGAAATCACACGCTTTTGGAGCACTGCTCCTTTAACACTTCACCTGACGAAGGAGAAGCTCTTTGAAAGCTTGTGATTTCAAATAAACCTGATGCACTATAACCTGGTGTCATGTGACTTCTGATTTTGTCTACCCCAGTCTAACACCGGCACCTCTGCATCATGACGAATTTTGCTGTCATCCACAAACTTACTAACCATGCTTCCTAAATTCATATCCAAATCATCTATATAAATGAGAAACAACAGTGAACCCAGCACCAATTCCCGTGGAACACCACTGGTCACAGGCCTCCAGTCCAAAAAGTAACCCTCCACCACCCTCTGTCTCCTACAGTGAAGCAAATTTTGGGTCCAATTGGCAAGGTCTCCCTGAATTCCATGTGATCTAACTTTACTAATTAGCCTACAGTGCAGAACCTTGTTAAAGGCTTTACTAATGCTCTGCCCTCATCTATCTTTTTGGTCATGTCCTCAAGAAAACACAATCAAGATTGAGAGACAAAATTTGCCACGCAAAAAGCCATGCTGACTATTCTTTGCCTCTCCAAATGCATGTAAATCCTATCTGTCAGAATTTCCTCCAACAACTTGCATTTAATTTTCGGATAGCCATTTTCAATCTATATGCTATTCCTGAAGGCATTGGTTAACCCTCACTGGTATCTCTCATATTTGGAAGACAGATCCACACTTTTTAATCCTAATGCTATATGAAGTAATAAAAGCAATTCCCAGGTAAAAGCTTCAGATTACCTTAGCTTTGATAAGGTAGTTAAGTAGGTCTAGATTTTGAAAAGAAGATTCTGTTTGGCCAAACTACAAGTCGAGAGCTAGCATCCCTGATTGGGTTCCACCAGGGCCACTCAGCTCCTGACTTCATCACAGCCTTGTTTTAAACATGGATAAAAGGAGCTGATTTCCAGAGGTGAGGTGAGAGTGACAGCTCTTGGCTGTCAAGGCTGCATTTGACAGAGTTTAGCATCAAGAAGCCCCAGCAAAAGTGGAAACAAGGTTTTTCGGACAAAAGCTCTTTGCTGCTTGGAACCGTGCCAGGGATTGGTTATAATTGAAGGACAGTTATCTCAGCTCCATGACATCACCACAGGAGTTCCTCAGAGTACGTCCAGGGCCCAACCATCTTCAGCTGCTTCATTAATGACCTTCCCTCCATCATAAGGTTTAGAAGAGGAGATGATTGCCAGTGTTTATGACAGGAAGAGGTAGATGCAGGTACATTTCACCCATATTCATGACTTCTCAGATACTGAAGCAATCTATGTTTAAATACAACAAGCTTTGGATAATATCCAGTGCTTTCAAGTGTCAGGTAACATTCACGCCACACAAGTGCCAGGCAATAACCATCGACAGCAAGAGCAAATCTAACAATACCATCACTGAATCCCAATGATCAACATGCTGGAGGTTATCATTGGCCAGAAACTGAACTCGACCCATCATCTGAATATAATGACTATAATGTGGAGGTGCCGGTGTTGGGCTGGGGTAGACAAGGGCGGAAAGGTTACCTGGTGTCGTATGATTTCTGATAATGACTATAGGAACAGGTTAGAAGCTAGGAATCTTGCCTCAAGTAACCCAGCTCCTGACACCCAAACCTAGCCACCATCTCCAAGGTACAAGTCAGCAGTGTGATGGAATAATCCCCACTTGCCTGGATGAGTACGGCTCCAGCAACACTCAAGAAGCTTTACACCATCCAGGACAAAGCAGCCTGTTTGATTAGCACTACATCCACAAACATCCATTCCCTCCAGTAGCAGTAGTGTGTACTATCTAAAAGATGCATGACATTTATTTGCCAAATATCCTTCCAAAATCATGATTACTACCATGTAGAAGGACGAGGTCAGCAGATATATGGGAACACCAACACCTGCAAGGTCCCTTCTAATCCATTCACTATACTGACTTGGAAATATATCACCGTTCCTTCACTGTCACTGGGTCAACATTGTGGAATTCCCTTCCAAACAGCATTGTGGGTGTACGTACACACATGGACTGCAGCAGGCTCACAAACATCTCCTTAGGGGCAACTAGTTACAGACAATAAATGCTGGCCAGCCAGCAACGACCACATCTCATGACTGAATTAAACTAAAAAGATGGAAGTTTCCTAAACTTGGCACATTGTTTTGATGTTACGTTGGGGGGTGCTATTTTGGAGACAATGCTACTTAATTAGTAATCCAGAGGACTAACCCAAAGATCTGGGGCACCCGAAAACAGAATTTGCTGGAGAAGAGTCACTGGACATGAAACGTTAACACTTTTTTTCTTTACAAATGCTGCCAGATCTGCTGCGTTTCTCCAGCTTTTCCTATTTTTGGTGCATTTCAGATGTCCATCAACCACAGTTCTGTGTTTTGTGAAATATCTGGAGATTAGGTTTAAATTCCAATCTGCAGAAGGTAGCATTCAATTCATAAATCTGGAATATGAAGCTTGTCTCAGTAATAGCCTTCAGGGCAATTAGGGATTACAGAATCCCAACATTGCACAAACAGGCCATTTGGCTCATCAAGTCCACACTGTCTCTATGAAGACCATCCCACCCAGACTCACCCCTGTACTGTATCCCTATAAGCCCACATTTCCCATGGATAATCCACCTAACCTACAGATCTCTGGACACTATGGGTAATTTAGCATGGTCAATCCACCTAACCTGCATACCTTTGGACTGTGGGAGGAAACCCACACAGACATGAGGAGAACATGTAAACTCCACACAGACAATTGCCCAAGGCTGGAATTGAACCCAGATCCCTGGCAGTGTGAAGCAACAATGCTAACCAGTGAGCCATTGTGCTGCCCGTTTTTTTTAGGCCAGGTGACTGACTGAAACCTTGGCCAAACACAGAACATATATACAATTTCTCCCGATAATTCAAAACTTGAAAATATTCTGATTATGATAAAGGTGGTGCCTCTCTGAGATCTTGATGTGATGCTTGTCTTAAGGTTCCCAACTGCAAATCCTCCCTTTCTAATGTGCTCAATTACAACCTGCAAGTCCAGAATTTACCTCCCTGTGGCCTTTTCCTGGGATCAGATCCTGGTTAATTACTGCCATTTTGGCCAGGAGCAGGGATGGACAACAAATGTTAACTTTGCCAATAATACCCACATCTCATGAACAAACATTTTATACAGTATTATACTGCTTGAAAGGATTGATTGAAGGAGACCCGAGGTAATATTCAATCATAAATTGAATATACGGTCGGAAAATATATGGGGTAAAGCACAAAAGTAGGCTCAATTGAATAGCTATCCCTCAAGTTCTGTCACAGATAAGCTATACTAAATTGGATTGCTTGAAAGAGTGGATTGTGACGGCAGATCCAGAGGTAACTTTTTAAAAGATTTGACTTGCATCTATAAATTGGCATGTAGTTAGCGAAGCATTTCTTCTGTTATTGCAACGCCTGCATGATGGCTTTTTGTGTTAGTTGTCCTTTAATTGCAACTCCTCAACAAAACCCCATGCTGTTCATACGCTATGTGCTGAGAGTAATGTTCTAAAATGTCAATGACCTAAGAATTGAAGGATAACAGGCAAAATGCTTGACAAAGAGTGGCCCTGACATCAATATGCATGAATATGGGGATCAGTTAACTTGGATGGCTGGTCTGTAATGTGGAGTGAAGCCACCCACGTGGGTTCAATTCTCCCATTAGTTGAGGTTACCGTAAAGGCCCTGCCTTCTCAATCTCGTCCCTCACCTGAGGTGTGCTGTCTCTGAAGATAAACTGACCGCCAGTTGTTTACCTACTGAGAGCGTGGCCTTATGGTCCTCTGGGACGATAACAACTTTACCTGTACATGAATAGTGTTTATCAGCTTTTTATGTTTTGTAAATAGTTATCAATTAATGGGGGTACTGCAAAATTATGACATAAACACAATTTTTTAGAATGAATCTCATTTAAGGTAAACAGTTCTCGGAGTTCAGTCTTTTTAAAGCAAATTTGCAATTTTTGAAATTATTCTAACCCTCACACTACATTTCCTTTTGTGCTATAGGTTATGGTACCAAATCTGGATGATATTCAGCATGCAATTAACAGGACAATCCAGATGGTTTTGGATGTGAGCCGTAAGGTGCTACATTGGAGGCAATCAAAAAATCACCAGGAGAATGCTGATGATGCACAAAACGTTGAAGGTGCTTGAAAAAAAGGACAAAGCTATTGATATTGGTGATATTTTCCTGTTTAAAAGTATTTCATGTTCTTAACATCATTTTTGAAAATACTGTGGATGTACCTGCAATGGTTCAAGAAGGCAGCTCATTCGATAACTTCTCAAGAGCAAAAAGGGATGACTATAAATTCTGGCATACCCACACCCCATCACTGAATAAATTGTCATTATCACATATGTGCTGTGCTTATTAGAAACAAAGTGAAATTTGACAATTTCATAACTTTCCTGCTTGAAAATTGGAACATCAAGGTAAAAATTAAACCAAAAATTTAGAATAAAAGCTAGTCTCAGTCATGATGATCATCAGACCTGTGAATTGGCATAAATATCCATTTGATTCACAAATGTGCTTCATAGAAAGAGATCTGCTGACTTGACCCAGTCTGGAAACCTCCAGACCCAGCAGTATGATTCACCCTTAAATACTGTCTGAAATGCTTAAACTATAAAGAAGGTAAATAAGAATAAAGCCAACATCAACCAAAGCATTAGAAACGATAAAAGTATATTCATGCCAGTTAACTCTTGAAGTCCTCCTATTTCTGCTAAAATGTGAGAACTGGCTGACAAACTAGTCAAGCAACAGCCAGACATATTCATAAATGACAGCATCAAAAGTGGCACAAGGCAAGTAGAAGCTGCTGATTGGGTGAGTACAAGCTGTGGGGCTGGATGAACACAGCAGGCCAAGCAGCATCATATGATGCTGCTTGGCCTGCTGTGTTCATCCAGC
>JAHRHZ010000279.1:1928373-1943153 GCA_024137785.1 Ginglymostoma cirratum | reverse complement strand
CACAGCAGGCCAAGCAGCATCATATGATGCTGCTTGGCCTGCTGTGTTCATCCAGCCCCACAGCTTGTTATCTCGGATTCTCCAGCATCTACAGTACCTTTTATCTCTGATTGGGTGAGTATTTGTACGACAATTATTGCTTATAGTTGGCAAAGTCTTTATTTTCTGGTGTATATTTGTAAGGACTATATTCTGCTTTAAGAAGGTTCAAGGGAAGAAGGACCTTCAAGTAATTGATATTGTTTCATTTTTAAGAACCCTTTAAAGGTTTAGTCTAAATGGGTAAGTAATGGCAGAAGAGCTCGTAGCAGTGGCTTGCTCCTTCTGTTCTATGTGGGATGCAGGATACATTTTGAGCGCCAGGGCCAGCATCTGTGCAGGATGTGTTTCCAGCAGCAGCTTCTGGAAGCTTGGGTTTCATAGGTGTAGCCTGAGCATAAAGTCTCTCCCAGACCCACTGGAACCAAATCCCAAGTACTGACCTCATTAATGGCCAAATATCTGCTCTCCGTTTAAAAATACTACTCTCCGCTGGTGTCAAATCACCTGTTGAACCTTTTGATCAAGAACCAATTTGAAATTAACTTTCAGGCCTGGCCATACAAACAAACAACAGCTTATTTAGATCATAAGATATAGGAGCAGAAATTAGCCCATTCGGCCCACCGAGTCTGCTCCGCCATTCAATCATGGCTGATAAGCTCCTCAACCCCATTCTCCTGCTTTCTCCCCGTAACCCTTGATCCCCTTGATAATCAAGAACCTATCTATCTCAGCCTTGAATGTGCTCAATGACCTGGCTGCCACAGCCTTCTGTGGCAGTGAATTCCATAGATTCACCACTCTCTGGCTGAAGTAGTTTCTCCTTATCTCTGTTCTAAAAGTTCTTCCCTTTACTCTAAGGCTGTGCCCTCGGGTCCCAGACTCTCCTACCAATGGAAGCATCTTCCCAACATTCACTTTGTCCAGGCCATTTAGTATTCTGAAAGTTTCAATTAGATCCTCCCTCATCTATCTAAACTCCAATGACGGAGCAGCATGGTGGCTCAGCAGTTAACACTACAGCCTCACAGCGCTAGGGGCCCAGGTTCGATTCCAGCCTCGGGCAACTGTCTGTGCAGAGTTTGCACATTCTCCTGATGTCTGCATGGGTTTCATCCGGGTCCTCCAGTTTCTTCCCATGGTCCAAAGATGTGCAGGCTAGGTGGATTGGCCATGCTAAATTGCCCGTAGTGTTCAGGCGTGTGTGGGCTATAAGGGGATGGGTTTGGGTGGGATGCTCCAAGGGTCGATGTGGACTTGTTGGGCCGAAGGGCCTGTTTCCACACTGTAGGGATTCTATAGTCCCAGAGTCCTCAAACCTTCCTCATATGTTAAGCTTGCCATTCCTGGGACCATTCTCGTGAACCTCCTCTGAACCCGCTCCAGGGCCTTCCTGAGATATGGGGCCCAAAACTGCAGGCAGTACTTCAAATGTGGCCTGACCAGAGCCTTATAAAGCATCAATAGTACATCCCTGCTTTTATATTCAAGTCCTCTCAAAATAAATGCCAACATTGCCTTGGCCTTCCTGACTACTGACTCAACCTGCAAATTTAGCTTGAGAGAATCCTGGACTAGAACTCCCAAGTCTTTTTGCACTTCAGACTTCTGAATTTTCTCCCCATTTAGAAAATATTCCATGCTTTTATTCTTCTCATCAAAGTGCATGACTTTGCACTTTCCCAAGTTGTCCTCCATCTGCCACTTCTTTGCCCACTCTCCTAACCTGTCCAAGTCCTTCTGCAGCCTCCCCGCCTCCTCAATACTACCTGTTCCTCCACCTGTCTTTGTATCATCTGCAAATTTAGCCAGAATGACCATAGTTCCTTCATCTAGATCATTAATGTACAAAGTGAAAAGTCGTGGTCCCAACACTGACCCTTGCAGAACTCCACTTGTCACCAGCTGCCATCCTGATTCCTTCACCACATTATGTGCTTTCTCTTTTGCTTTTATCCCTACTCTCTACTTTCTGCCAGACAGCCAATCTTCTATCCATGCTAGCACCTTGCCTCTAACGCCATGGGCCCTTATCTTACTTAGCGGCCTCCTGTGTGGCACCTTATCAAAGGTCTTCTTGAAGTCCAGGTAGATAACATCCATTGGCTCTCCTTGGTCTACCCTGCTTGTTACTTCCTCAAAGAATTCTAGCAGATTTGTCAGACATGACCTCCCCTTGATGAAACCATGCTGACTTTGCCCTATTTTACTATACACTTCCAAATGTTCAGCAATCTCATTCTTTACAATGGACTCCAAAATCTTACCCACAAGTGAGGTTAGACTAATCAGCCTGTAATTTTCTATCTTTTGCCTTACTCCCTTTTTAAACAGGGGTATCACGTTAGCTATTTTTCAGTCCTCTGGGACATTCCCTAACTCTAGTGATTCCTGAAAGATCATCACTAATGCTTCCACTATCTCTTCATCTATCTCCTTTAGAACTCTGGGGTGCAGTCTATCTGGTCCAGGTGATTTGTCCAGCTCCAGGCCAATCAGTTTTACTAGCATCTTTTCCTTGATGATGGCCAACATACTCAGCTCTGCCCCCGACTGTCTTGACTTTTTGGGATATTACTCGTGTCTTCCACCGTTAAGACTGACGCAAAGTAATTATTCAGTTCCTCATCCATTTTCTTGTTCCCCACTACCGTCTCTCCTCTATCATTTTCTAGTGGTCCAATGTCCACTTTTGCCTCTCTTTTTCCCGTTACGTACCTAAAGAAACTCTCACAGTCTTCATGTATGTTACTAGCTAGTTTACCCTCATATTTAATCTTCTCCCTCCTTATTTCTTTTTTTGTTGCCCTCTGTTGGTCTTTGTAAGCTTCCCAGTCCTCTGGTTTCCCACTGCCCTTCACCACATTATGTGCTTTCTCTTTTGCTTTTAGGCTATCCCTGACTTCCTTAGTCAGCCGTGGTTGCCGCCTCCTCCTCCCTGTACCATGTTTCTTTCTCCTTGGAGATGAATTTCTTGCTGCATCTCCTGAATTACTCCCAGAAACTCCTGCCATTGCTGTTCCACTATCTTTCCTGCTAGGTTCCTCTTGCAGTCAGTTCTGCCCAGCTCCTCCCTCATACCTCTGTAGTCACCTTTATTCAGCTGTAATACCATTACCTCTGATTCTATCTTCTCCCTCACAAATTGCAGAGTAAATTTTATCATATTATGATTATTGCCTCCTAAGGATTCCTTTACGTTAAGCTCCCTGATCAAGTCTGCCTCATTGCACAACACCAAATCCAGTATTGCCTGTTCCCTTGTGGGCTCCACCATAAGCTGCTCCAAAAAGCCATCTCATAGACATTCCACAAACTCCTTTTCTTGCAATCCACTGCCAACATGATTTTCCCAGTCCACCTACATAGTGAAAACCCCCATGATCACTGTGACTTTGCCTTTCTTACACACCTTTTCCATCTCCTGGTACATTCTGCTCCTGAATACTTGAGGTTCGTTGGTTCACTGAGCTGGTTTGTTGTTCCGCAGACATTTCATTACCATGCTGGGTAACATCGTCAGTGCAGCCTCCAATGAAGCGTCGCTGTGTTTTCCCACCTGGTTTTAAACTCTGGAGTCCGTTGACCTGGATTGCCTCACTTCCGGTTTTCCTTCTTAGTGGAGTGTATACGGCGTCGAGTTCTATGTGTTTATCAATGGCTTTCTTTGTGGAGTGCCAGGGTTCTTGGAATTCCCGTGCCTGTCTCTGCTTAGTTTGTCCCAGGATTTGGTGTTGCCCCAGTCGAGTTGATGGTTGTCCATATCCATGTGGATTGAGATGAGTATCAGTCGTGTCTTTTTGTAGCCAGTTGGTGTTCGTGTACCCTTGATGTTAGTTTCCTTCCTGTTTGTCCAATGTAGTGTTTCTCGCAGTCTCTGCAGGGGATCTTGTAGATGACATTGGTCCTGTCCACGGCGGGGAGTGGGTCTTTAGTTCGGGTGAGCAGTTGTCGTAGGGTTGATGTGGGCTTGTGTGCCACTCTGATGCCCAGCAGTCGTAGGAGTCTTGTGGTTAGTTCCGATGTGTTCCTGATGTGGGGTAGTGTGATGAGTGTGTCGGGGCGTGTAGTATCTTCCTGATGTTGTTCGTATAGGCATCTTCTGACCCAGTTTTTTGGATATCCATTATACTCGAAAACCTGAAAGAGGTATTCTTCTTCCTCTTAGTGTCGTTCGGTGTTGCTGCAGTGTGTTGTTGCCCTTTTAAATAGTGTTCGCATGCAGCTTCGTTTGTGCGTGTTGGGATGGTTACTGTTGAAGTTCAGTACCTGGTCCGTGTGTGTGGATTTTCTATGTACTTTCGTTTGGAGTTCCCCATTTGTCTTGCGCTCTACCATGACGTCCAGGAATGGGAGCTGTTTGTTCTTCTCCTCCTCTCTGGTGAATTTTATTCCGGTGAGGGTGTTGTTTATAAGTTTGTGTGTCTCCTCTAGTTTGGTCCATTTCATGATGACAATGGTGTCGTCCACATAGCATACCCATTGTTTTGGTTGGTTTAGCGGAAGGGCCGTCCTTTCTAGTCTTTGCATCACTGCTTCTGCTATGAATCCGGAGACAGGTGATCCCGTGGGTGTCTCGTTGATTTGTTCATATGTTTGGCCATTGAAAGTGAAGTGGGTGGTGAGGCATAGGTCCAGTAGTTTGAGCATGTTGTCTGTGGAGATGGTTTCATTGGGGTCTTGCTCTTGTTCCAGTAGTGCTGTCATTATTTCCCTTGCTAGGGGTATGTCTATTGATGGAAATAGGGCAGTAACATCAAACGATATCATGGTCTCCTCGTCGTTTATCTGTATGTCTTTGATGGAGTTGAGGAATTCTTGGGCTGAATGGATTGAGTGGGATGACTTGTTGACTAGGTGCCTGAGTCTCCTTTGTAGTTCCTTGGCTAATTTTCATCACACAGAAACTTTGTTTCTTCCTATTGATTTAATTTCAATTCTCACTAATAAGGCAACCCCCACCCGGTTGGCCCACCTGCCTAAGTTTTCTATAGGATTCATATCTTTGGATATTCAGTTCCCAATCCTGATCCCCTTGCAGCCATGTCTCCGTGATGCCTACCACGTCATACCTGCCAGTTTTGATCTGTGCCACAAGCTCATTTACCTTATTTCTCATACTGCGTGCATTTAGACATCACACCTTCAGTCCTGTATTAACCCTCCCTCTTCTCATTTTCATTCGTTTTTCCAGTGTTTGAATGCTAGCCTTTCCAAACACTCTGTCCTATTTGTGTCTGCGCTGGAGACTTTAATAACCTCTCCTGAATTTTCCTTTTCTGTCATTTCTTTCATATTTTTCCACTTAGTTGTATTCACCACTACAGATGTTAACCTGCTGCTTTGTTTCCCACTGGGGCAAGTTTCACCACTCCCTTGCCCCCTACTTTCTAGTTTGAAGTCCTGTTGACCAGCCTATTTACCCTTTTCCATAGAACATTGGTCCCACCTCGATTCAGATGGAGACCATCCCAATGGTACAGATCCCTCCTGTTCCAATACTGATGCCAGTGCCCCATGAAAAGGAACCCCTCTTTCCCGCACCACTCTTTTAGCCACACATTTACTTCTCTTATCCTCATGTCCCTAAGCCAATTAGCACGTGGCTTGGGCAGTAATCCAGAGATTATAACCCTTGAGGACCTGTTCTTTAAGTTGGTTCCTAGCTCATGATAATCTCTGAACAGGTTCTCTTTCTGAGCCTTGCCTATGTTGTTTGTTCCGATGTGGACCACAACAACTGTATCCTCCCGCTACTGCTCCAATATCCTTTCAAGCCGGTCAGAGATATCCCTTACCTTGGCACCGGGCAGGCAACACACCATGTGGGACTCTCAATCCTGCTTATAAAGGATACTATCTATCCTCCTAATTATAGAATCCCCTACAACTACCACTTGTCTTTTTGCTCCCCCCTCTTGAATGGCCTCCCATGCCAAGGTGCAATGGTCAGTTGGCTCATCCTCCCTGCAGCTCTTTTCCTTATCCACACAGGCAGCAAGTACCTCGTACCTGTTGGACAAGGTCAAGAGCTGAGGCTGCTCTGTTGCCGACTGCAGGATCCCTCTACCTGCCTCGCTTACAGTCACATCCTGCTGTACTGACCAAATTTGAATTACTTAATCTACCAGGTGTGACTGCCTCCTGAAACAAATCGTCCAGGTACTTCCCCCCTCCACCCCCCACCGCCGGATATGCCGCAGTGTTTGAGCTCCGATTCCAGTTCTTCAACTCTGAGCCAAAGTTCCTCGAGCAACCAACACTTGCTGCAGATGTGGTCATCTGCAGTTCGCAATGGGATCAGCCAGCTCCCACATCATACAGCTACAACACATCACCTGTCCAGCCATTTCTACTTAGTTAATTATTTTATTAATTTATATAGTTTATTAGAATAGAGTTAATTAAATTTGTTGATACTTTCAAAAAGGGGAAAAAAAAATTCCCTCTAATCTTGATTGCCAAAAGAATAAAAAAAACTTACCTTACCGACACTGAAAAAATTTGTTCTCTCTCCCCTTTTTATGCAAACTGTTGCCCACAGTCCAAAGGTGAGCTTCAGCTCACAGTTCTCAGTTCACAATTCCAAACTAATATTGATGAAAGTATAAAATTAAGCTAATGAAAAGTCAACACGGGATGATTTCCTAGAGCTTCTCATTTCTTTTAGTTAGAATACTTTCTTGGAGCAATATATCACGGAGCCAACCAGGGAACAGGCTATGTGGATCTGGTAATGGGTCATGAGGCAGATTTAATAAAATACTGCAGAGTAAAAGATCTAGGATTACTCCCAGTGTCACATTCTCGCAAGAGCAGGAATAACAAGACAGATCAGATGAATGTGTGGCTGGAGAAATAGTGTACAAGGGAGAAGTTTAGATTCTTGAGGCTTTGGGACCATTTCTGGAGAAGGTGGGACAAATGTCCACGAGGGTCTTCCACTAGTTCTGTTGGTGAGGTTTTAAACTAGCAGAGCAGGGAAATGGGAACCAAGTGTCGGCATAAATAGGTCAGATTCAGATCTAGGGAGGGAAGGTGGAACTTTAGTGATGTAGTCAGCGACTTGGGAAGACAAAAGGAAGGGGGATTTATGCTAATAACACAGTGTGGAGCTGGAGGAGCACAGCAGAACAGGCAGCATCAGAGAAGCAGGAAAGTTGACATTTCGAGTCTCTGAAGAAGGGTCCTGACCCGAAATGTCAAATTTCCTGCTCCTCTCATGCTGCCTGGCCTGCTGTCTGCTCCAGCTCCACACTGTGTTATCTCTGACTCCAGCATCAACGGTTCTTACTGTCTCTGAAGATTTATACTTTCTTCTGAGTCTTGACCAAAACCTCAATTTCTCCAGTCATCCAGCATTCCCTATACCTACCAGCCTTGCCCTTCACCCTAACAGGAACATATTGACTCTGGACTCTCATTATCTCATTTTTGAAGTCTTCCCATTTTCCAGCCATCCCTTTAACTGCGAACATGTGTCCCCAATCAACTTTTGAAAGTTCTTGCCTAATACCGTCAAATTTGCCTTCCTCCAATTTAGACAGCAGAGATTGAGTGAATCCGGAGAACAGTATGAAGGCAGTAGGTGTATACTTGAGGGAAATCAGGACGGCAAAAAAGAGACATGAGATAACTTTGGCAAATAGGGTGAAGGAGAATCCAAAGGGATTGTTGCCAGAGTTGGAGGGTTTAAGCGACAGGGAGAGGCTGAATAAGCTGGGGCTAATTTCCCTGCAGTGTCGAAGGCTGAGCGGTGACTTTAAAGAGGTTTATAAAATCAGGAGGGGCATGGATAAGGTAAATAACAGTAAATATTCACTTTGAGAATGAGAAACTTGGACCAGAAACAAATATGTTCAACTTAATTAAAAGGAATTACAATGAAATAAGGGAAGAGTTGGCTAAGTGGACTTGGAAGAAAGACAGAAAGCAAGCTCTGGCAAACAATTAAGAAGGTAATTCTTACTCTCAGCAAAACATATATATCCCAGTAAGGAGGAAAAATTCTAATAAAATGATAAACTAACCATGGCTAACCAAGGAATTAAAGTGAGTATAAAGTTGATAGAATAAACATATAAAGAGGCAAAAGTCAGTGATAGCCCCAATGATTGGAATAAATTCAGAATCCATCAAAGAAAGAAGAAAAGGTTAATAAAGGAAGAGAAAATAAATTATGAGGGCAAACTCGCAAGGTATATAAAAGTGACAAGAAGAGCTTCTTTAAATATATAAAGGGGAAGAGAGCAGTCAAAGTGAACATCAACCCAAAAGAAAATGAATCTGGGAAAATAGTTATGGTGAACAAAGAAATGGCACAGAAATTAAACAACTATTTAGCATCAGTCTTTGTGCTGAAAGGTAGTTCAAACATCCTATCAACACTAAAGAATGTAGGGGAGCAATTAAGAACCAACTCTGAAGAAGTAGAATCAAACAAACTAATGGATTTAAAGACAGATAAGACCCTTCATCCTGATGCATCCAGGAATCCTAAAATAAGTAACAACGGATAGAATGGTTGTAATTTTCCAAAAATTCTTGGCTCCTGGGAAAAAAATGTGTTGGAGGTTTGGAGAACTACCAATGTGACACCCATATTCAGAAAAGGAGAGTGGCAAAAAGCAGAAGGCTCGAGGTCAATCAACTCAACATCTTTTGCTGGAAAAATGTTGGAATTAATTATCAAGGAAGTACCAGCAACAAATTTTGGAAAATCATAAACTCAGAGTCATCACGGCTTCATGAAAGGGAAATCATGGCTAACTAATTTATTTGAATTTGTTGAGAAAGCCTGAATCAGAGTGCATAGAGAGGAACCAGTAGATGTGTTGAATTTGGAATTGAAGGAGGCATTCAACAGGGTAACTCAGAAAACATTAAGTCATAAGAGGTCTTGGTGTTGGTTGTAGTCTATTGGCGTGGATAGAGAATTGGCTGATGGGTAGGTAAAGTGGGGATAAGGGGTTCTTTTTTCAGGTTGGCAACCCATAACCATTGGGGTTCCACAGGAATCAGTGCTGGGATCACAATTGTTTTAATGACTTGGATGGAATCAAATGAATGATGGTGAAATTTGTAGATGACATGAAATAGGTGGACAGGCAGGTTTCAGGAGGAATACAAAAAGTTTACAGAAAAATATTGATAGGTTAAGTAATTGGGTAAAAAGTTGGCAAATGGGAAAACGTAAAGTTCATCTTGGAAGGGAGAACAAAAGGGCACAATTTAAATGGAGAATGCTGCAGAAAACTGCAACACAATGCAACCTGACAAACACAGAAAGCTAGCACATGGGTGGAGTAGTGATTGTAATAAGTTCAGCCAGGTGGATCTCATAGAATATGAGTTCCCTGATTGCAGTTGTTAACCTAGTCTAACCAGGGAGCCCTTGCTGGCAGTTATAAAGTGGAGTGTCAGGGATTCTAGTTACTCTGAGAGCTGGCTCTGAGGAAGTTGTATCAGTGTCAAGAGCTGTCCACATGCAAATAAAGGGTGATTTGGTGACAGGATACTGTTCTCTGTCGAGTTATTTCCACAGTGTCACAAGAATAAAATACACTGCTGAAGAAATTCACCCACAACAGTTGTCTTTGAGTTCGGGCAAGCATTTCAGGCATCATGCCTTTACAGGAAGCTTGACTTGTTTGATCCTGCCATTGAAGGCTGAACCCAGTATGTGGAGAGAATGTGGTTTTTTTTTCGGGACAAGTGACATTGGGACAGATGGAAAGCAGTGAGTAATTCTCCTGACAGCTTGTGGACCCGCAGCTTTTTCAGTTATTAGAAGGCTACCAACTTCTGGGGCACCAGATACAAAAATCATTCAAGAGTTAACAGATTCAGTTAAAGAATATTATGATGCCACGTCTCCTTTAATTCTGAGGTGCTATTGGTATTATTTGGCAATTCGAGATCCAGGAGAATCTATTTTGGAATTTTTACATAAGAACATAAGAACCAGGAGCAGGTGTAGGCCACCTGGTCCTTCGAGCCTGCACCACCATTCAATAAGATTATGGCTGATCTTTTCATGGCCTCTCTCTTACCTACCTTCTTACCATAACCCTTAATTCCTTTACTGTTCAAAAAATTATCTACCTTAGCTTTGAAGACATTCAATGAGGAAGCCTCAACTACTTCACTGACCAGGGAATTCCAAAGATTCATAACCCTATGGTTGAGGAGGTTCCTCCTCAATTCAGTCCTATATCTGGTCCCCCTAATTTTGAGGCCTTCTTGTTCTAGTTCCACCTGCCTGTGGAAACAACTTCTCTGCTTCTATCTTACCTATGCCCTTCATAATTTTATATGTTTCTATAAGATTCCCCCCTCATTCTTCTAAATTCCAATGAATATAATCCCAGTCTAATCCCATACGCCAACCCTCTTAACTCTGGAATCAACCTAGTGAATCTCCCCTGCAACCCCCCAGTGCCAGTACATCCTTTCTCAAGTAAGGAGACCAAAACTGCACGCAGTACTCCAAGTGTGGCCTCACCGATACCATATACACCTGCAACAAAACCTCCCTGATTTTAAACTCAATCCCTTTCACAATGAAGGGCAAAATTTCATTTGCCTTCTTAATTACATGTTGTGCCTGCAAACCAACCTTTTGCACTTCATGCACAAGGTTACCCAGGTCCCTCTGCACAGCAGGACGCTGCAATTTTTTTAATGTTATTCCTACTAAAATGGATGACTTCACAATTATCAACATTGAATTCCATCTTCCAGACCTTTGCCCACTCACTTAAACTACCTATATCCCACTGCAAACTTTCAGAGTCCTCTGCACACTTTGATCTACCACTCATCTTTGTGTCATCCACAAACTTTGGCACATGACACATTGTCCCCAACTCCAAATCATCTACGTAAATTCTAAACAATTGCAATCCTAGCACTGATCCCTGAGGCACACCACTTGTCACTGTTCGCCAACCAGAAAAGCACTCATTTACCCCCGTACTTTTGTCATGTTAGTTAACCAATCCTTGACCCATGCCAGTACATTGCCTGTAATGCCGTGCACATTTATCTTATGCAGCAGCCATTTTTGCGGGACCTTGTCAAAAGCCTTTTGGAAATCTGGATACACCGCATCTACTGAATCCCTGATAACAAGGTGTAGAGCTAGATGAACATAGCAGGCCAAGCAGCATCATAGGAGCAGGAAGGCTGACGTTTCGGGCCTAATCATCAAACTAGTACAGTTTGAGGAATGGGCAGCACCAATTGTACCAATTGTGAAGCCTGATGGGTCGGTTTGCCTTTGAGCAGATTTTAAACAAATGATAAACCACTTCTCACAGCTGGATAAATATCCAGTACTGCGCATAGAGGTTTTATACACAAAGCTGGTAGGGGGGAGGGTTTCGCTGTCCTCCACAAAGCCATGGACATGAGCCATGCGTATTTGCAATTGCAGTTTGCTGAGGATTCTCAAAAGTACGCTACAATCAATATCCGTAAGGGTTTGTACCAATATATAAGAGTGCCATTTTAGGATAACACCAACCTGTGCCATTTTTCAGTGGACAGTGGAGAACATCTTACAAGGTCTACCCCAGTAGTCTTCTAAAAGGCCGGGTTACACCCATTGGAAGATAAAGTGAGGGCGATAAAATGTGCCCCCGTTTAGGTCTTTCCGAGATTTGATGAATTATTACAGAAGGTTCATACGCAACTTGGCCTCCATCCTGACTGCCTTACGTCTTCTATGAAAAAGCAGCAGCCTTGAAAATGGTCTCCTTGCCAAGATGTAGCCTTTAGGGAAGCGAAGAAGTAGATATGATCATTTAAGATGTTGGGAAAGTGTGATCTCAAGTGTGATCTTGCAGTGATATGTGATGCTTCCCTATATAGTATCGGGGTAGTGTTAGCTCACAGATGACCAAATGAACAGGAATGCCCGATAGCGTTTCCTTCCCAGCCTTTAGCTGATGCAGAGCACAAATATGTCAGATAGAGAAGGAAAGCTTGGCGGTTACTTTGGTGTGAGAAAATTCTACTAATACCTTTAAGGACATAAATTTTAATAGTAACAGACCACAAACCTCTGCTAGGACTACTTAAAGAGGACAAGGCCGTTCTGCCCATACCTTCAGATCGAATTCAGCAGCGGGCTTTCATTTTAAATGCACACAAGTTGGAACACCATCCGGGAGGCAAAGTAGCAAATGTACGTGCCTTGACCCGGCTCCCACTGGCAGATATACCACTGGTGGTGCCGCAACTGGAAGAGTCTGTTCTGGTTTTAGTCTTTCTGGACACCCTTCTGGTCACAGCTGACAATATCAGACTGTGGATGCAAAAAGATCCCATCCTGGCAAAACTAAAACAGCTGGTGGTGATGAGGGAATCAAAAGGACCATCACAACCAGCATTGAAACCTCTCTGGACCTGGTGAGACCAGATCACTGTAGAAGACAAAATTTTATTATAGAGAGTAAGAGTGTTTGTCCTAAGCAAAGATTGCTCCCCAGATACTAGCTGAACTCCACCAGGGTCATCCAGGGGTGTCCAAAATCAAGATGTTGGTGAGAAGATTATGTCTGGTGGCCAAGATTGATGCAGGCAAAGCCACGTTGGTGGGCAGTGCTCAGAGTGCCAACAAGGGCAAAAATTACTGCCAGCAGCTCCTCCACATTTGTGGGAATGACCAGGTAAACCATGGACGCGGTTACACGTCGATAATGACATTCTTCTCATGTGATTAACATTTTTAGTCATTGTGGGCACTGACACAAATTGGTTGGGGATGCATAGAGATCATTCTTCAAACATGAGAATGACAACAGAAAAGCTGCCAGCATCTTTTGCAATAAACAAGCTCCTGGAAGTGCTGGTCACAGACAAAGGGCCATGATTTACCAGCAGCATTTCCTGAGAGGATGTTTCCCTTCATGGGAGATTCTAGGAACTCTCTGTCACAGAGCTGTGGGAGCAGGATCCTTATGTATAATTAAGGCTGAGATAGATTCTTGATCAGTAGAGGAATCAGGGGTTACAGGGAAAGGGCAGGAAAGTGAACATGAGGAATGTCAGATCAGCCATGATTCCATTAAATAGCAGAGCAGACAAGTGGCCAGACAGCCTACTCCTGTTCCAACTTCTTGTGACGTTATTATGGACTTATTGTGAACATTTTTAGTTAAGTTTGTGGGTTTTATACATTGACACTTTTATCAGCAGGGAAGGAATGCCAAATTAAATGGCTTCTCAATTTTAAACAATGATCGGCAATAGATAAACAAATAATCTATTTTGGGGTTGTCAAGTTGTTAATTTGGTTCTCTTCAACAGAATTAGTGGAAAGCAAAAATATAAAAACGTTGAAGAACTTTTATCACAATGTAGCAGAACACAAAGATGTAAACAAATTAGTCGCAATACTGTCTGCTTCTGTCAACTCATTGAGGGATACCATCACCAGTTCACTAGAACGTTTTCAAAAATTTAAGATGTTATGGATAGAAGACAGAGACACAACAATTAAGGTATTGCAAATATTTTTACTTAAGCATCATCTATATAAAAAAATCCCTTCTTGAATTTCTCTTTTGCTAATTCATGGTGTTATTTGTGGTGGAGCTTTCCTCCCACAAACTTTCAAGGTAAGTCCACCAATCCACTTGTGCATTTTTGTGATGGAGCCATTGGAAATATGGAGAAAAATGATTTAAATGCAACTAAGATTTACTTGCTTTCTTTAGATTATTTGAAGAAGTAACTATTTGGATATACAAAGGGAACACAGTAAATATGATGTAAATAGATGTTTAAATGAAGCTCAGTAACATATTCAAGCGCATTCTACTCTTTGTATGTATATATATATATGAACAATATGTCTTTATTTTTGTGTTTTTTTTTCAAATTGTGAACTGAAATTAGAAAGAACTGTTTTTTCAAACTGATGTTTTGCAATGATGTTTTGAAAATCAAGTAACCTGACATTCAGAACAAGCATCATTTAAACAGCTGCTTGAAAAAATAGCGATTGAAGTTAGTTGCGGATACACTGAAGTAGGGGGGTTCAGTATTCAGGTGAAGCTTTGGCTGGCAGCAAGAGCTTGGTTGGTTTATAGACTAGTGACCAGTCATTGATGACAAAGGCTTTTTGCCTGCCAGTAGCTATGTGGTTGATTAGCAGGTAAATGTACAGCTCAGGATTGGGAGCAACAGGCAGATAGATTAGCAGATCTCCACCAGCCAGGAGCTCTTTCTGTTCTAATAAAACCAAAAGATCTGCGAATGCTGTAAATCAGGAACAAAAAACAAGAAATTGCTGGAAGCTGAGCAGGTCTGACAGCATCTATGCAGAAAAAATCAGAGTTAACGCTTTGGGTCCAGTGACCCTTCCTCAGAACTGAGTTTTGAGTTTTTTGCTCTTTCTATTCTTTTCAGTAAGCCAACTTAAATCAGAAGAAGACCAGTTTATCTTTCCTTCAGCAGCTACTGCAATCTGTGACTTTTAATTGATAAGAGATCTTTTATATGTGAACTGTCTACCCTGTGCCTCTTGCAAATCAGTGGAAGCATTCTGAAAAGGAAGGCCAAGAAGAAACTTGCAGATCAGCAAGGATCAACTCAATAGATCTTGGAATAGAGATAACAAGCATGGGGCTAGATGAACACAGCAGGTCAAGCAGCATCATAGGAGCAGGAAAACTTGACGTTTCGGGCCTAGACCCTTCATCAGAAATGGCCATTTCTGATGAAGGGTC
>JAHRHZ010000279.1:1913751-1927973 GCA_024137785.1 Ginglymostoma cirratum | reverse complement strand
GACCCTTCATCAGAAATGGCCATTTCTGATGAAGGGTCTAGGCCCGAAACGTCAAGTTTTCCGGCTCCTATGATGCTGCTTGACCTGCTGTGTTCATCCAGCCCCATGCTTGTTATCTCGGATTCTCCAGCATCTGCAGTACCTTTTATCTCTGATACAATTTTAACCCCACTGCGAAGCCTCTTCTAAGGATGCCTACCCTGAAGAAGTTACCCTCCTCCCTCCGGACAAACCTCAGGGAATCTCTCTCCCACTGCAACTCTCTCATAATCTCCCATTTCTGATGAAGGGTCTAGGCCGGAAACGTCAAGTTTTCCTGCTCCTATGATGCTGCTTGACCTGCTGTGTTCATCCAGCCCCATGCTTGTTATCTCAGATTCTCCAGCATCGGCAGTACCTTTTATCTCAGATCTTGGAATAGAGACTACTGAACTGCTTTCCCAGGTCTCCTTCTGTCTATGTGTTCTTTTTTCCCCTGTTGGTAACAAGATTAGCATTTTAAGTTTTATGCTGATATTTTATAACTGTTTACTGAAATGACTCCACAAAGGCCAGCATCCCATCACCAAGTCATCCTTCATTTACTGAAAACAAAAAGTGCTGGAAATCACAGCAGATCAGGCAACATCCACGGAGAGAGAGCAAGCTAACATTTCAAGTCTAGATGAGTCTTCATCACAACTATGTGAAGTGTGGAGGGGGCAGCATTTGTGCAGTAGTGGGGGGATGGGTGTGAAGTGCTGGGGGAGAAAGGGTGCTGATAATGCAGATTAAATGATCGGAATGTGAGAATAGCAGAACAATGGGATGTCCAACTGCCAACCTGGAGAGAACAAATGGTCACACTGGAGTGGGGGAAGGAGAGAGAGGATATGGTGACAGAGAATGCAACAAGTAACGCTAAAAGAAAAGGAATAAATGGGAGTGAGTTCACAACCTGAAGGTGTTGAACTCAATATTAAGTCCAGAATGTTATAAAGTACCTAGTTTGAAGATGAGATGTTATTCCTCCAGTTTGTGCTATGATTCACTAAAGGATTGCATCATGCTGAGGACAAACAAGTGGGCATGCGAGCAGGATGTTGTGTTAAAATGATCAGCTACAGGAAGGTCTGGGTCATGCTTGAGCATGGACTAGAGGTGTTCTGCAAAGCAGCCAACCTGTCTGTGTTTAGATTCACCAACGCAGAGTAGGCCACACTGGGCGCAGTGGATACAATAGACCAGACTGGGAGGCGATGGCCTAATGTTATTATCGCTAGACTGTTAATCCAGAGACCCAGATAACGTCCTGGGGACCTGGGTTCGAAGACCGCCATGACAGATAGTAGAATTTGAATTCAATAAATATCTGGAATTAAGAACCTAATGATGACCATGAGTCCATTGTCGATTGTTGAAAAACCCATCTGGTTCACTAATGTCCTTCAGGGAAGGAAACTGCCATCCTTACCTGATCTGGCCTACATGTGACTCTAGACCCACAGCAATGTGGTTGACTCTTAACTGCCTGCTGGACAATTAGGGATGGGAATAAATGCTGGCCTAGCCAGCGACGCCCTTATCCTATGAATGAATAAAGAAAAAAAAAATTGGGGGAGATACAGATGAAATACTGCTTTGCCTACAAGACTGTTTAACATAGAACATAGAACTGTACAGCACAGTACAGGCCCTTCGGCCCACGATGTTGTGCCAAACTTTTACCCTAAACCTAAGGTCTATCTAACCTCCACTGCTACCTTATACTATCATCCATATGCCTATCTAATAGCCGCATAAAAGGCCCTAATGAGGCCAACTCCACTAACCTCTCTGGCAATGGATTCCACACCCCTACCACTCTCTGAGTAAAGAACCTACCTCTGAGGTCTCCCCTATATCTACCTCCACTCACTTTAAAACTATGCCCCCTCATAATAGCTATCGCCACCCTAGGAAAAAGTCGCTCACTATCCACTCTATCTATACCTCTGATCATTTTGTATATCTCTATCAAGTCACCTCTCATCCTTCGTCGTTCTAAAGAGAAAAACCCTAGCGCTCTCAACCTTTCCTCTGAGGACCTTCCCTCCATTCCAGGCAACATCCTAGTAAATCTCCTCTGCACCTTTTCCAATGCTTCCACATCTTTCCTGTAATGATGTGACCAGAACTGGACACAATACTCCAGATGTGGTCAAACCTGGGTTTTGTATAGCTGGACAATAACTTCACAGCTCTTGAACTCAGTCCCTCGATTAATGAAAACTAATACACCATATGCCTTCTTAACAACTCTATCAACCTGGGTGGCAGCTTTCAGGGAACTATGGACATGAACCCTAAGATCCCTCTGCGCCTCCACAGTGCCAAGGATCTTTCCATTATTCTGCTTTCAAATCTGTCCTTCCAAAATGAATCACCTTACACTTTTCAGCGTTAAACTCCATCTGCCACTTCTCAGCCCAGCTCTGTATCCTATCAATGTCCCTTTGTATCCTAGAACAGCCCTCCAGACTATCCACAGCTCGACCCACCTTTGTATTGTCTGCGACCTTACTAATCCACCCTTCCACTCCTGTATCCAAATCATTTACAAAAATCACAAATAGAAGAGGACCCAGAACAAAGCAGTGGTATACCAATGGTATACCACTCATAACTGAGCACCATGTTGAATATTTTCCATCCACTACCACTGTTTGTCTTCTAAGGGTCAGCCAATTCGGAATCCAATCTGCCACATTTCCCCCTATTCCATGCCTCCTTACTTTCTGCATGAACTTACCATGGGGAACCTTATCAAACGCCTTACTTAAATCCATGTATACCACATCCACTGCTCTACCTTCATCCACGTGTTTGGTCACCCCTTCAAAGAATTCAATAAGGTTTGTGAGGCATGATCTACCCCTCACAAGTCCATGCTATCATGAATCAAACTGCACCTATCCAAGTGATCATAAATCCTATTTCTCAGAGCCCTTTCCAATAATTTGCCCACCTCTGATGTAAGACTAACTGGCCTGTAATTTCCGGGGTTATCCCTAATCCCTTTTTTGAACAAGGGAATGACGTTTGCCACTCTCCAATCTTCCGGCACTCTCCCTGTGGACAGTGAGGATGAAAAGATCATCGCCAAACTTCCTGTGATCTCTTCCCTCACTTCCCATAGAATCCTTGGATAAATCTCATCAGGCCCGGGGGACTTATCTATCTTCAAGTTCCTCAAAATTCTTCAAAATCTTCCTTACTGACATCGACCTCCTCGAGCCTACCACCCTGTTTCATACTGTCCTCCCCTACAACTAGGTCCCTCTCAGTTGTGAATTCCGAAGAAAAGTATTCATTAAGGACCTCTCCTATTTCTTTAGGCTCTGTACACAAACTCCCTTTATAATCCTTGATCGGCGCTACCCTTTCTCTGGTCATTCTCTTATTCCTCACGTACGTGTAAAAAGCCCTTGGGTTTTTCTTGATCCTATCCACCAAGGTTTTCTCATGCCCCCTTATAGCTATCCCAAGGCCTTTCTTCAGCTCCTCCCTGGCTGACTTGTATCCCTCTAGAGCCTTTTCCGATCCCTGTTTCCTAAACCTTGTATAAGCATTCTTCCTCCTCTTAACTAGTCGTTCGACCTCTTTTGAGAACCAAGGCTCCCTCACTCAGCCGCATCTTCCCTGCCTGCTAGGGACAAACATATCGAGCACATACAGTATGCATTCCTTAAACAATCTCCACATTTCTATAATACTCTTCCCTGACAGCATCTGTTCCCATTTTATGTTATCCAGTTCTTGCCTAACAGAAATATATTTATCGTTCCCCCAATTATAAACCTTACCCTGCTGTATGTACCTATCCTTTTCTATGACTAGTTTAGGCCCTGGCATGGTGAGCAGGGAAGAGGCGAAGGGGTAGGTGTTGTACCTTCTGCAGTTACGTGGGAAGGTGCTATGGGAACCTTCCCATGGGGCGGTGTTAGTGGAATGAAATGGTGTCATGGAATAGACTAGGGTGTCCCGGAAGGAATGGTTCCTGTGAAATGCAAATGCAGACGGGCATGTGAGGGCAAGATGTCTTTGGTGGTGCTGTTCTCCTGGAGTTGTCTGAAATGGTGAGGATGAACCTTTGAATGTGGAGGTTGGTGGGATGAAAAGTGAGGATAAATGGGACCTGATCACGCTGTTGTAACTGATGGGAAGGAGCAAGGCTGCAAGCTTGGGTGATAGGTTGGTCGCGCTTGAGGGCCCTGTCAACCACAGTGCGCAGGAAACCACAGTTACGGAAGAATGAAGTCATGTCAGCAGCGCTGTTTTAGAAGGTGGTATCATCCAAACAGAAAAGACATAGGCAAAGGAACTGGGCGAATGGACTAGAATCCTTTCAGGATGTGGCGTGGGAAGAGCTGTATCAAGGCAGCTTTGGAAGTTAGTGGCTATGTAGTGGATGACAGTAGACAGCTTATTCCCCAAAATGGAGATGGAGAGGTCAAAGAAAGGAAAGGAAACGTCGGAGATGGACCATGTGAAAGTTGTGGAGGGGTTGAAATTGGCTTTTATTTACATATGCATGGTCCATGACACTGAACCAGCTCCTAAAATGAGCAGACCCCCGTCACTCCTGTTCGTATCTGTCAGCCAGGACTCCCTGATCGCATGAGGTTAACAGCCCTAATCAAGGAACTTATATTCTATGCGATCCACCTGGCTGTCTTCATTCCAATCACTGCATCCCTCCCACTGTAAGTCCTGGGATGTGGACATGTTCTTTTTCCTGTATTTTCTTCTCAGATGCTGGCAGCATGTATCAGACCATAGTTTGCCTCTTATGCCTGGAGTTTTAGCCGAAACTCATCTCCTTCTTCAGGCGGTGAAGGTGTCAAAGGTATGACATCTGTTAAATCAATCTCATTCTCAGAGGTTCCTTTGACAAAAAGTGAAGGGGGAGAAGCAATGGGGTTCAATGGCCTTGCTGGATGTTCTGAGGGGTGGGTATAATTTTCTCCTGCTCTTTTGCAAGGTTGCACCTTTCATGTGGTCGATATCCTTGTTCAGGACCACCTCACCTACCCAAACTTTGTTCGTCATGGGACCCGACCTCGCATCAACCATGCCTCCTACCCATGCAGGGCCGTTCCCATGGTTTTGATACTGAACTTCATCTCCTGAAGTAAACTGTCTCTCTTGCTTAGCAGAGTCTTGTGTCCGATATTGGTGTTCCTGATGCCATTTCACCCTTCCACCTAGGTTCAGGAAGATCCGATTTAACCTGGTGCGGAGTCCTCTCTCCATTAGCAACTCTGCTGACCCTGTAGTTGCATGAAAGTTGCATGGCCCTATAATCAAATAGGAACCAGGACAGTTTGATATTGAGTGAAGCTCTTGGCTGTTTCTATAAGCCTGCCTTTGGAGTTTGGACCACTCTTTTCACCAGACCATTGGACGATGGATGGCATGGAGCTCCCCTCATATGCTGAATGCCATTCAACTTTAGGAAATATTCCAATTCCCTGCTGGCAAATGATGGCCCATTGTCTGTGACCAGCACCCTCAGGAGTCCATGTATTACAAAAGGTGATCACAATTTTTCAATCATCAGCCCTGTGATTGAGGAATGAATCTTTGCACATCCAACTACTTTGAATGGGTATCCACAATGAGAAAAAACATGAAGCCTATGGAAGGACCAGTGTAGTCGATGTGTAACCAAGTCCAGGGTTTACCTGGCCATTCCCATGAATGTGGAGGAGCTGCTGGTAGTAATTTTTGTCTTTGTTGGCACTCTGGGCAACCCCTCCAACACAGCTATGTCTGCATCCAATCCTGGCCACCAGACATAAATTGTCAGCAACATCTTCATTTTTGAAACCTGGATGACCCTCATGGAGTTCAGCGAGTATCTGACAGCAACCTTTGCTCAGGACAATCACTCTTGCTCCCCATAATAATATGCCATCCCCTCTGGTGATCTGATTCAATTCTGATTGAGATGGTCTTTTTGTTTCCTCCATCACCACCAGCTGTTTTAGTTTTGCCAGGACAGGATCTTTTCGTGCCCACAGTCTGATATTGTCAGCGGTGACCAGAAGCGTGTCTAGAAAGACTAAAACCGGAATGGACTCTTCCAAAGGCACCACTACCAGTACTGTATCTACCAGCGGGAGGTGGCTCAAAGTATCCACATTTGCTATTTAGCCTCCCGCACTGTGTTCCAATTGTAATTGTACGCACTCCAGAATAAGAGCCCACCACTGAATTCAAGCTGAAGCTATGGGTGGCACAGCTCTATCCTCTTTGAGTAGCCATACCAGCGGTATATGGTCCGTTACTATTACAAATTTACATCCGTAAAGGTATTGGTGGAACTTTCTCCCACCAAAGATGACCGCTAATCCTTTCTTCTTTATCCAGATGTATTTTTGTTCAGCATCGGCCAAAATCCAGGAAACATATGCTGTCAGGTGCTCCACTCCACTGGACCAGCAGTCAGCCAACACTGTCTCAATGCCATATGGGGAGGCATCCCATGTCATCGCTTGATCTTACTTGGGATCGTAGTGTGCCAGCACCTTAGACGATGATAGCTGTTTCTTTACTCCGCTAAAGGCTACATCTTGGCGACAAGACTATTTTCAAGGCTCACCCTTTTTCAATAGCAAATGTAAGGATGCTAGGATGGAGGCTAGGTTACATATGAATTTCCATAATAATTCACCAACTCAAGAAAAGACCTAAGCTTCGGTACAGACATTGGAGCCAGGGCACCTTTGATCACTCTCACTTTATCTTCCTTCAAGTGTAACCCGGTCTTGTCAATTGTAGCCCAAGCACTTGGGATGTCTGGAACACACATTTTCCCCTCCTAAGGCCTACCCCCACCTTAGAGAAACATTTCAGCACTATGTCCTAGTTTTCTAAATGCACTTTATTGTTCTTCCCAGTTATTAGCACATCATACAGATTAATGGTGACCTGGGATAGATCTTGTAAAATGTTCTCCATCAACTGCTGGAAAATGGCACAGGCTGATGATACCCCAAAAGGCAGTCTCATATAGGAGTACAAGCCATATTGGTATTAATTGTAGCATGTTTTTGGGAATCCTTATCTAATCACAATTGTAAGTACTTATGGCTCATGTCCAGCTTTGTGAAGGACAGCCTCCTCCACTGCCAGTTTTGTGTATAAGTCCTCTATGCAAGGCCACAAGTTTGACAACACCAGGTTACAGTCCAACAGGTTTATTTGAAATCACAAACTTTTGGAGCATTGGCACTCAGTCAGGGAACACCTCAGCAGTCAAGGACATTCAGCATCGGGTAAACGTCCTCCAAGGTGGCCATCAAGATACACAATGATGCAGCATCTGTATCCATGAAGACGGCCTCAACTGTGATCTTAGGTTCATGTCACACTACATATGACCCCATTACACTGGTCTGTATCTGTAAAATCTTCCTTACTGCCCTGTCTTGACACCATCACCTTGATAAATTGTTATGATCTCTCTATCTTAATTAGTTTGTACAGTTTTGATTACTTATTACTTTGGTTAGGCTCTTGGCATGCGACTTTTATGCCTTTTATGTTATTCCAGTCATTGGTTAGTCTCCAGTACCACCTTATCTTTAATTTTTTTGTAATTATTTCTCTGCCTCATTTAATCAGATTATAGGTCATCCCTTCGCTTGTTATTCAGCTGTTGATAGTTCACTCACACCGTCTGACACTCTCGATCACCTGCAGAGACTTATTATTCAGCTTGTCGACACTCCACTCACACCATTTGTATGATCTTTTGGTCGTTCTGCCCATTGATCTCCCTGCCTATAAATTCTGTGCCTGTGTGCTACACTCTCACTTCACCTGATGAAGGGGCAATGATTTCAAATAAACCTGTTGGACAATAACCTGGTGTCACCTGACTTCTCACCTTGTGCATCCCAGCCCAACATCATCACCTCCACTCTATGCAAGGGATTGGGTATTTATCCACTTGCGAAAAGCAGTTCACCATTTGTTTGAAATCCCCAGAAACATCAAAGGCGAACCTACCCGTCAGACTTCACAGTCGGTCAGACCAGTGCTGTCCGTTCTCCAACCTGTATTGGTTTGATGATTCCTTCACTTTCTAGCCTCCTGATTTCCTGATATACTTTTGCCCATAAGGGAACTGGCGCTGGGCAGGCCTTGCAGAATCGTGAAATTGCTTCTTGGTCAACAAGTAAGGTGGCCTTAACTCCTTTGAAAATCCCTAGCCCTTCCTGAAACAGTTCTGAGTATTTAATTAGGACTTCACTCAAGCCGCCATTCTCTAATCGAAAAATGTTGAGCCAATCAAGTTGAATTTTTCTCAACTAATTTCACCCCATCAAGCTTAGGCCCAAGCCTTTTACTACAATCAGTGGTAACTGATCCAGCTGTTTCTCATTAGAGGCTAGAACCGAAGTTATACCCTTAATCTCTAGGGGGTTCTTTCATATAGGTTCTCAACCTGGCTGAGGTCTTACACAAATGTAAGAGCAAATTTTAGTAACAGCTGGTTCTGCTATCACTGATACAGCTGCGCCAGAATCAACCTTCATGAGAACTGGATGATCATTTAATCAGATGTTCATTTTGATTGGTTCTGATTTGGATGGTGCTAAGCAATTTAACTGTTCCAAACCAATTATAGGTGGACTTTCCTGGATGTACACTCTCCTGCTGACCTATGAGTTGTCTCACTCAGTTCAGGCCTAGTGGAACTCCTTTGCTGTTTTGAACCCACATACAGGCAATTACTACAATGCTGCACTAGATCCTCAAGAACAGTTTAACCATTTGGGTGAAGTTTGGCTTTCTTTTGGACTTTTGATGTGGGCTGACCTAAAGACTCTCTGTTCAGGATATGTCCTGAGTTAGGCTGTACGGTTGCCTTTGCTCAGGTGGTGTTCCCCAAGCTCAGTAGACATGGAGCGGGTGTCCACTTCCATTGGCATACCCTGTAACTTGAAGGCTCTACTGGCCGTATTTTCTATCAACAAAGCCAGTTGTGCCTATTTGAAATCAACTTGGCCTTCAGCTAGTAGGTGCTTTTGCATGGCCACATCACTAAACCCACATACCAGGCGGTCTCTCAACATCTCCTTAAGGGTTAAACCAAAGTCACATGCTTCTGCCAGTTAACTTAGCCGAGTCAAAAATCCCAATATGGATTCTGCAGTTCTCAAACTGTTGAGTAAAACCAATAGCATCTCAGATTTAAATGAGGCTTGGGGTTGTAATATTCCTTAACTAAATCCATCAACACTTGAAAGGTTTTAGTATCTGGTACCTCCCAGAAAGTTAGGCTCCTAATAACAAAAAATGCTGTGGGTCCAAAACCTGTTCAAAGAATTATTCATTTTCATCTGCCCCAATGTCATTTTCCCAGAAATAATATTGCATTCTATCCACATACTGAACCCAGCCTTCAATGACAGGATTGAAAGAATCACGGATCCCAAATAGTGGCATGATGCCAGAAATGCTTACCCCAATTCAAAGACGATTATTGCAAGCTAAAATCTTCAGGTGCATAAGAGATAAAAGGTACTGCAGATGCTGGAGAATCCGAGACAGCACGATGATTTCTGAAATGATTTCTGAAATGATTTCTGATGAAGGGTCTAGGCCCAAAACGTCAAGCTTTCCTGCTCCTATGATGCTGCTTGGCCTGTTGTGTTCATCCAGCCCCACACCGTGTTATCTTCAGGTGCATGTTTTCTCTTGTCGCCACTGAAATAACTCCACAAAGGCCAGTATCCCATCACCAAGTCACCCTTTATTTACACATGCAGAGTACATGACGCTTACCTAACTAGCGCAAGTCAGCTCCTAGAGTGAACAGAACCCCTGACACTCCATGGATGTGCAATTCCTCTCCATTTCCATTCCCCACCAGGAGAGTCTTAGGGCTCTCCACTTCTTCCTGGAGCAAAGACCTGAACCGTCCCCACCCACCACCACCCTCCTCCGCTTGGCTGAGTTCATCATCACCCTCAACAATTTCTCTTTTAACTCCTTTCATTTTCTTTAGGGCAGAGGGGTGGCCATGGGTACCTGTATGGGTCCCAGTTATGCCTGTCTCTTTGTGGGGTATGTGGAACATTCCTTGTTACAATCCTATTCCGGCCCCCACCCACAACTCTTTCTCCAATATACCGATGATATCATCGGTGCTGTTTCCCTTTCTTGTCCAGAATTGGAAAAGTTCATCAATTTCACTTCCAATTTTCATCCTGCCCTCACTTTCACCTGGTCTATCTCTGACTCCTCCCTTCCTTTCCTCGACATCTCTGTTTTCATTTCTGGGGATAGACTGGCCACTAATATCCACTATAAACCCACTAACTCCCACAGCTACATGGACTATACATCCTCACACCCTGCTTCCTGTAACAACTCTATCCCATTTTCTCAGTTCCTCCATCTCTGTCCCGTATGTTCAGATGAGGCCAACTTCAACAAGGGAGCCTCCAAAATGTCCACCTTCTTCCTCAACTGAGGATTCCCCAGCACCATTGTCAACGGGGTCCTCAGCTGGGTCCGACCCATCTCCCGCACTTCTGCCCTCCGCCTTCTCTTCCCTTCCGCATCAGCGATAGGGTTCCCCTTGTCCTTACCTACCATCCCACCAGCATTCACATCCAGAAGATCATCAGATGCCATTTCCGCCACTTCCAGCAAGATGCCACCACCAGACACATATTCCCGTCCCATCCCTTGTCCGCCTCTCGCAGGGACCGTTCCCTCTGGGACATCCTGGTCCATTCTACCTTCACCCCCAACACCCCCCACGGCACCTTCCCCTGCAACCGGTGAAGGTGCAACACCTGCCCATTTACCTCCTCCCTTCCCACTATCCAAAGGCCCAAACATACTTTCCACGTGAATCAACACTGCATTTCCCAGAATCTCGTCTACTACATTCCCTGCTCACAATGTGGTCCCTCGATATTGGGGAAACAAAGCGTAGACTGGGTGACTACTTTGCAGAAAACACCCTGAGCTACCTGTTGCTTGCCACTTTAACACACCACCCTGTTCCCTAGCCAACATCTCTGTCCCTGGCTTGCTGCAGTATTCCAGCGAAGCTCTACGCAAGCTGGAAGAACAACACCTGATTTTCCACTTGGGGACCCTGCAGCCCTCCAGACTTAATATCAAGTTCAGTGATTTTAGGGCCTAACTCTCCCATGTCCTCACCGCCCCCCTCCCACCCCACACACCAGGCCTTGTTATCACATTGCCTGCCATTACACACTGTCTATTGTTAGTCACTAACAGTCCCTATTAACAACTGAGATAATAAGGTGTAGAGCTGGATGAACACAGCAGGCCAAGCAGCATCAGAGGAGCAGGAAAGCTGACGTTTTGGGCCGAGACCCTTCTTCAGAAAATGAAGGGTTGAGGCCCTTCATCAGGTGAGGTCAGCTGATGAAGGGTCCCTATTAACAACTATTCACCCTCCTAGCCAGATCGTTATCAACTCCTTTATCTATCCAACTGTTCTTCTGTCTCTTTGTGCTCTTTCCTATCATTTACTCCCTACCCCATCCTCCTCCCTATTTTCTGCATATATTCTGACGTTTTCCCAGCTACCATCAGTTCTGAGGAAGGGTCACCAACCCAAAACATTAACTCTGATTTTTTCTTCACAGATTCTGCTAGACCTGCTGAGCTTTTCCGGCAACTTCTACTTTTGTCCCTGACACTCCTGTTTATATCTGTCAGCCAGGACTCCCTGATCAGACCAGGTTAACAAGCCCGATCAGGGAATTCATATTCTGTGTGCTCTGTCTGACTGATATCATTCCTAACACTACATTTACCTCTAGCTAGATTCTTACTTCTTGTAATAAATTTAACTTATTGTAAGAAATTAATAAATGTGATTAAATTTATCCCTTAAATCTATCCGTCTGTCAGTCAGTGTGAGAATAGGAGAAGATTGGGCTGAGATATTAATTGGCTTGCCTTGTATTCTGATGAAGTTATGTTCTTAATAATAAATTGTGATTTTTTTTTGGTTGAAGTTATAGCTTTTTAGCCATACTGACGTTGTCTCTAGTGTTCAGGGATGTGTAGACTAGGGAGATTAGCAATGGTAGATGTGGAGTTACAGGGATAGGGTAGGGGAGGAGATCTGGGTGGGATATCTGTTTGTAAAGTCTGGTTAAGAACAATTGAGCATGACTAAGTACCCAATGATAATAAAGCTGATTTGGTTTTTCTCACTATCCCTGTGTCATAACAATAGTCCCAGAGGAGCAGAGGTCTGCACTGTTATTAGAGATGAGTCATGGTGGTTTAACCTGAGGCTGATTGTGCCTCAGGGAAGGGGTAAAGTTGTAAAAGAAGGACCTTTATGGTGACCTCAGCTAACAGAAGAATTGAACATCTGCTGTTGGTGTCACTCGGTATCATAAAATAGCTATCCAGCCAACTGAGCTAATTGAACTTCTCCCTTTCCTGAACTATTTTAATGATCTAGAACTTGGTGTTCGGATGACACTTTCCAAGGAGTGGAGGTGCCATTGTTGAACTGGGGTGGATGAAAGTCTGAAGTCACACGACACTAGGTTATAGTCCAACAGGTTTATTTGAAATCACAGGTTTTCGGAGCGGAGCCCCTTCGTCAGGTAAAGTCAACTGATGAAGGGGCTGAGCATCGATAGCTTGTGATTTCAAACAAACCTGTTGAATTATAACCTTGTGTCGTATGACTTCTGATTTTGACAATTTCAACAATTGCAGATGGCACAAAATTTAGAGAATTATAAACTCTGACTCTGTGATTGGTAGTTCTAAAGACACCTGACGTTGATGGGATAACAGTGTGGAGCTGGAGGAGCACAGCAGGCCAGGAAGCATCAGAGGAGCAGGAAAGTTGACGTTTCGGGTCGGGACCCTTCTTCAGAAATGGAGGAGGGGGAAGGGAGCTCTGAAATAAAAAGAGTGCAACGATGCAGTTGGTGTAGGTACATGTGTTGATGATAGGTCAGTGCAGGTAGGCAGTGGTGGGGACTGGTCAGTGAGGTAGGAGGAGTGGATAGGTGGAAGAGAAGATGGACAGGTTGTGTCAGGTCAAGGAGGCGGGGATGAGACGGAGGGTTGGTCATGGGATGAGGCCGGGGTGGGGAGATTTTGAAACTGGTAAAATTCACATTGAGACCATTGGGTTGTAGGCTGCCAAGATGGAATATGAGGTGCTGCTCCTCCAGTTTCCAGGTGGCGTCGTTGTGATACTGGAGGAGGCCCAGGATGGACACGTCACCCAGAGAGTGGGAGGGGGAGTTGAAATGGTTCACGACTGGAAGGTGTTGTCGTTTGTCACAAACAGAGCACAGGTCTTCTGAGCCTCCACTTGGTCTCAAACTAGAAGGAGTTAGAAATTAGGAAATGGGTGGTGAGAAAGGCGGAGAAAGTAGTTAATAAAGCATACAGTATCCTTGGCTCTATCAATTGGGCATACTACAAAAATGATATTTAATTTACATAAGATCCTTGCTAAGCCTCAACTGGAGTATTTTACACATTTGCGTGTGCCACGTTCTTACGTTGTGCTCCTTTGGGTGAGCATTCTGTAAAACTATTTCCAGAGTAGTACCAAATGTTAAAGACTTTTTTCAAAGTATACCAGTCCAGGTAGTTCTTCTTTGACATGATAATTGCGCTCTTGTAGACACTGCGCTATAGGAAATCGCATTATTGGGAAATTGCTATAGAAAATCGCTATACCTGTACAGCAGAAAGTTTGTATTATCCACACAGCTTCCAGTATTCATCAATCGCATTACAGCCAATTTTTGTTAATGAAACACGCGTTAAAGCAGAACTATCTGTCTTTCAGATCAGTGTTGATAGATTTGAAGTGTTTAGGACCAGAGGACATAATTTTAGAGTAAGACCTACTGAAAACAGAAATAAGGAGGAATTTCTTATCTCAGTGAGTAGTGAGTCAGTGGAACTCTTTACCGCAGAAGCTGCTGAGGCTAAGAATATTCAAGGCAGAGATGGAAATATTTTTAAGAAGTGAGGGAATCAATGAGTATGGGACAAAGGCAGGAAAGTGGAATTGTGATTACGAGGTCAACCAGGATTCTTTGAATAGCAGAGCAGACTCACTTGGCTAAATGGCCCACATCAACTCCTTATGGGATAACAAGCATGGGGCTGGATGAACACAGCAGGTCAAGCAGCATCATAGGAGCAGG